>CAUYTI010101838.1:0-43488 GCA_963575145.1 Galago senegalensis | reverse complement strand
ATGAGCTTTGTACTTCATTGTAAATGTTAGGGACAGCTTGTCAGGGTCCATGAAGTTTGCTGGGATTTTGGTTAGGATTGCATTGAGCTTATACATTTTTTTTTCTCTTCTCAAATAATTTATTCATCATGATTCTTCTTTCTTTATTGTTTGGTTTTTTCCTCTGACAATTCTCACCCCCACTGGCTGTGGAAACACCCACCTGTCTCCCCATGTTGGTTTGTTCCTTTAACTTCCTCTATCTGTGTCATCAGCTTTTCTAATTATCCATTTTCTATGGTGCTTTTGAATTTAACTTTTAGCTCCAAGACCTAAACCTAAGCAATGTGATCCGGCTCATTTCCTTCTATTAAATAAATGATCTAAACTCCAACAATCAGTTATAGCGACACTTTAACTACGATACGCCCAACACAGGGCTAAGTATTCTGTGGGAAATGTCATTGAAGCAATGATAGCAACTCTGATATGTTATGTGCAATAAAATGCAAACCTACCATTTGTACTTCCAGTAAACAAGGCTAGGCTTCTTTTGGGAGGTGAATTTAGTAGAGAGGCAGCATCTCAGCTGAGAATCTCTGAGTCTGAGATTGTGGGAAGAAAGACAAAAAGATTACTGAAAGGTTGGGTTTTCTGCCCTTTTCTGATGTTTCTCGTCTCACTTGGCAGCTGTAGTTTCCATGAACTCTGTCCTTGGTTCTGCAAGGCAACCAGGCTGTAGTGTTTGAATCAAAGTTTGGTCCTACGTGGCACTGATTGGTTTTGTCTTCAGAAAAAAAGCCCATCACAATGGGAAACTCAGTGCCATGCTTCCCAAGGATCACTTCCCAGCACTGTCCTGCTTTAGTTGCTCTCCAGTCTTCCCAGATGGCTTTTCTCTGTCTTATCCACAGTAAAGAGCTGTTATGTGTGGGAGGGTGATTCAAACGGGAGCTGCCTGGCCGTACTGTAACTGGAAAACCCTAGGATTCTTCACGTGTAGTTAGGTCAGGTGGTTTTTCTTGCTTTCACCAGTTGTAAAGGGGAAATTAGAGCAAAAGATCAAATATATATTAATTGTAATTCTTCTTTTTTTTTTTAACTTCCCCATAGCTATGTTATTAGCTTTTTTAATTATCCATTTTCTATGGTGCTTTTTTTTTTTTGAGACAGAGTCTCACTTCATTGCCCTCAGTAGAGTGCTATGGTATCATAGCTCAGCCACCTCAAACTCTTGGGCTCAAGAGATCCTCTTGCCTCAGCCTCCCAAGTAGCTGGGACTACAGGCTCCTGAAACAACAGCCAGTTGTCTTTTAGGGACGGGGTCTCACTCTGGTTCAGGCTGGTCTGGAACCCATGAGTTCAGGCAATCCACCCACCTCAGCCTCCCAGACTGCTAGGGCCCTAATTGTAATTCTTGTAATGACATGACTTTGTCTCTTGCCTTTTCTGCATGAATAGAATTCTACAGAGGAAGAAATGAAAGTAAAAACTAAACTCCAGGAGAAGGAGGAATTAATTACTACTTTGGAAGCTGAGCTTACACAGGCACACGCAGAGCAAGCTGCCCAGGTGGGGGTGTTAATAATTTCGTAATTATTAAGTGAACAAATCACTAAAGCTCAATGCATTATTACATAACAAATGTATTTCTCTAGATGCCCAGTGGGTACTTACTGATTTATAAGTGTCCTTCTAACTTTCTTCCTGCCTCCCTTCCTTTCCTTCCTTCCTTCCTCACTTCCTTTTTCTGTCCTTCTTCCCTCCCTCCTGCTTCTGTCTTGCTTTGACCAATAAACTTTGATGAACCCCTTTTTGAAAACCACAATATATGCGATTCACTTCTGTGTTCCATGGAAAGTAGAGGGAAGTTGGATAGGTATTGAGGGCAAACAAGAAAGGGAGGTCAGAGAATTAAGAATGCTAATTCTTTGGTTAATTGCTTTTCCTTGGATGTCTTCAGTTCAATGACACTTCTGCAGAACTGGAAGAATTAATGAAGCTAAAGCAACTGCTCCAGGAGAAGGAGGGACTCCTTAAGGGTTTGGAAGCCCAGCTCAGCCAGACGCAGGCAGAACAAGCCACACAGGTAGGGATGGACAACATCTAATAAAATTAGGGGAAGGAACCATGAAGTCCAGTGAGTTCAGACGTGGTTATTTATTCAACAAGTCACTTTCTAAAGTCTTAGTAGATAAAAGTAGCTAGAGTGTTAGAGTAGAAATGAGAAGGGTGAATAATAAGAGAAATCACAAGAAAGGGAGGTGAAAGACTTCACAGTGCTAATTCTTTTGCTTCATTGTTTTTCCTTTTATGTCTTCAGTATAAGGAGATATTGGCCATCAGGAAAGAACCAGTGTTGTTACAACAACTGCTCCAGGAGAAGGAGGAACTTATTAAGGGTTTGCAAGCCCAGCTCAGCCAGACACAGGCAAAACAAGCCGCAAAGGTAGGGGTGGAGAATACCTGGTAAAATGAGGATAAGGACCCATGAAGTCCAGCGGTTATTAATGGTTATTAATAATTCAACAAGTCACTTTTTAAAGTCTTAGTAGATAAAAGTAGCTAGAGTGTTACAGTAGAAATGAGAAGGGTGTGTAGTAGAAGGAATCACAAGAAAGGGAGGTGAAAGAATTCACAGTGCTAATTCTTTTGCTTAATTGTTTTTCCTTTTGTGTCTTCATAATAGGAGACATCCACAATCAGGGAAGGAGCTGTATTACTCAAGCGAGTGCTCCAGGAGACGAAGGAACTCAAGGCTTCGCAAGCCCAGCTCCGCCAGACACAGACAGAGCAAGCCACACAAGTAGGGGTGGAGAACACTTTGTAAAATTAGGATGAAGAACCATGAAGTCCAGTGGTTATTAATGACTAAGGATTCAACAAGTCACTTTTTAAAATCTTAGTAGATAAAAGTAACTAGAGTGTTACCATAGAAATGAGAAGGGTGTGTAGTAGAAGGAATCAGCAAATGTGTAACAGTTAAGTGCGTCATTAAGGAACACCAGGAAACCTCCAAAAGTGTCATTTATCTTGGCAAATTTGCTATAGCTCATTGATGGCTGTCTCTTAGTTCTACACGTCCAGCAACGATTGACCACCCACCCACATATTTTTGTTTTGTGAATGTCTTTGAATCGTGAACGATTTTTTTCCTGAGGTGCTTCTGCACAGAGCTAATGTTACCATCAGGAGGTTACTTTCCTGGTTCCTCTGCTGTCACCTACCACATATCTGCTGATTTCTTCTGCTATATACCCTTCTCATTTGTACTGTAACATTCTAGCCACTGAGGCTTTCTGAATAAGTGTCAACGCAAGGAGCAATAGGAAGGATTTTCAGAGGAAAAGAGGTTGCTCTGAGTGTCATAGTCAAGGAAGGTTATGTGGAAAGGTGGGAGAGGAGCAAATCCATGATGGATAGATAATATCCTAGATAAGCCGGGGGAAAGGTATTTCAGTCATGCGACATGTGCAACGTCTGGGGAAAGAAAAAGAATATGGGACATTCACAGGAAAGAAGGTTAGATTGTTTGGCTAATGAAGGACTCCAATGCTTCCTTGAAACACAAGATTCCAAATTCATCATGAGGAGGTCAGAACTCAGGTAATCAATAATTTGAGGAGTTTTTCCTCCTATGAGAGAGTCCAGGTCAATGGAAGGCATCAGAAACTGAGTAATCAACAATAGTTGAAGGACCAACGCAAAACAGACAGGTGAAGAGCTGGGCAGCACGCTCAGCCCTCCATCGGAAGGAAATCAATAGGTGCCTGCACTCACGCACAACGTAAAAACAGATGGAAGCATTGATACCAAGAAGCTGGTTGTCAGTCCATTTATTTTCATTTCATTCTCTTAAAACCAGTTGCAACTAAGCATAATCTAAAAGCACGCAAGTAACGACAGGTAAAAACATCTGTTTGGGGGTGGCGCCTGTGGCTCAAAGAGGTAGGGCGCTGGCCCTGTAAACCGGAGGTGGGGGGTTCAAACCCAGCCCCGGCCAAAATACTGCAAAATAAATAAGTAAGAAGCAATCATTAAAAAAAAAAAGAAAAAAATCTGTTTGGGGAAGTGTGTTTAGAAACACATCAAATTCTTTGAGAGAATCAATTCTTTGAAAATAAGACTAGAAGGCAGTGCCCATAGGTCAGTGATTAGGGCACTGGCCACTGGGGCTGGCAGGAAATAAATTAATTCCCTAGGCACCATAAACCAAAGTTTCCTGCTATCCCTCCAGAATTGTTTTTCTTTCTTGTTCAAAAAAAAAATTTTTTTTGAGTTTTCTCACTTTGAAAGAACACACGGTGATACTTTTGCTGTTGTTGGAAAAAAGGTCTTACTGAAGGTAAGGTCTTACCTTTTTTTTTTTTTTTTCCAGACAGAAAATGGCACCGTAATAGTTGGGGCCAGGATGACAGGACCAAGATAGGGCTGGCTGGGCCAGTCAGGAAGCCACTTTTTCCTGCTAGGGTAGGGCCCTGCTTTGGCTCTTCTTCCCCGCTTAGGTCCTAAGCTTGCCACGGGCCAGCATGCTGGTGAGGTTGGTGGAAGCCACCCAGAGGCCCCACAAATGACAGAGCTGAGAACAAAGATGTGATCTCCAGCTGGTGCCATTTCCTTACTGGAGAGTCCTCAGGAGGTGGCTGGGCTCAGCCTGAGCTCAGGGCTCTTCAGTGAGGGTTGGGGGCCGGGGGAGGCTGGGCACTGGAGGTGGTGTGGGCCTCCTCAATAGATCCTTACAAGTCAGGACGGTTAGCTCAGCACAGCTTACGGTGACAGAGTTCTTACGATGGGGCTTACTCTCTCCTCTATTTCAGTTCTCTGAGACACTAAAGGAGAAAAATGCTCTTGGCCTTCAACTCCGGGGCACTACGCAACACCTGCGTGAAAGCCAGGAGCGCTATAACAACCTCTTCAAACACTGCAGAGTGTTGGAGAAGCAGGTAGAAGATCTGCAGGCAGCGATTAGGAAGGTGAGAGACTGGAAGAAGTAATGAGAGAGAGTGTACCTGACTCAGCGTGCAGAGCCGTGGAAGAAGTGATGCCGTTAGGTGGAAGAGAAAGAGAGAGTTAACTGAGATGAGGAGAGGGCTGAGAAATCTTCCAGAGTCAGGGTACTAGGAAGAAAAAGGTCACTGAGAAATCAGAGAGTGGGAAACTGGGATGACCACAGTTTTTAGAACTCTGAAACTGAGAAAAGTGTTGGTTTTGCTTGACGTGATAAGCAAAACTGAGAAACACAACAGGCAGCCCTGTTGACAGCAGTGGAGAGGAGGCAGTGCTGAAGTCGGAAGAGAGGGAGGAATTGGTGCAGAGATGAATAGAACAGGAAGGAGGAGAAGGGGTCAGGGTGCTGGGGAGCAGAGAAGGATCAGAGTAGCATCTGGAAACTCCACAAGCATCTACCAGGCAAAAGCAGACTTCAACAGCCAGGCTTTCAGCATTTAAGAGGACAAACTCAAGAATGTGAATCTGGGAGCAAAATCTAGTGAAGCCAAGAGTTTTATCTAAGTGAGTAACCTGCTAGAGCAGAAGTTTCTCACTCCTAAATGTTGGCTTGGGAATTCGGAGCAGGGACAGTCTTCTCCAGGGTTTCTCATTCTCTCTGATGCTAAATGAATTCTTGTTTTCCGCACGTGCACTTTGTTAAGAGCTTTCATCACTGAATTACTGAGCCTGTTCCTCTTCCAGGGGCCACGAAACACGGATGCTGCTCAGGTAGCTCACCAAGAAAACACCGGAGAGAGTCATCGTAAGGAACTGCAGGAGCTACAGCAAAGGTAGCGAGGGGGCCTCTCCCCCCGAGTGTATTCCGCAGGCACAGAAGTTGGGTGGTCAGGAGTGAGGCTGCCATGGGTAATAATCACACCACTGCACTCTAGATTGGGTGACAGAGCCAGACCCTGTCTCTTAAAAAAAAAATTAGAAAGGAGGAAGGCACAAAGAGAAAAAGAAAGGAAAGAAGAAGGGAAGGAAAAAAGACGAACAGTAATCTAAATTGTGCTGAACTCCATATTATCTTAGTAGCCTTGCAGAAGTGAGGCTAAGATTGAATAGTAGCAATAAGTAGCGATCGTGTGTGAAAAGTTTGTAGAGCAAAACCAGAAATGCCCACACATATATGCCACTAATAAACACTCTGGTATTAAAATGAAAGATAATTCCTAAAATCTCTTAGGATATTTTCTGCAGCTTCAGTTAACCTCTCCCCAGCTATGCTCTTCAGATATTCTTTGTGTTCACACAGGCTTCTGTAAATTGTTCTGCTTTATAACCTGATGAAGGCTTGGAACCCCTTGTAGTAACAACTGGGTCTTGCATCTAGTGATTCTGTTTGTTTCCCTTTTATCCTGAAGATTTTCTGAATCCCAGCAGCAGCTGTGCAACAGCAAACAAGAGCGAGATGAATTAAGGAAGCTGCTGGAAGCAGAACAACATCGGAGAGCGGCTGCTGAGAGCCAGAGACTGGCTGCTGAGAGCCAGCGAGTGGCCGCTGAGAATCAGAGGGTGGCTGCTGAGAATGCCCTCTCCATGGTGGAGGAACAGATCAGGCGGTAAAGACCGAGGGGGCCTCTGTTCACTTCTGACCCTTTCGTGTACATTTCAGTGGCCACACTTAGGATTAGGTGTCTCCCTTATCCCAAGAAAAGTCCTTCAGTCAGTTTTATGGTCTTTGTGGTCACCCAAGAGAACACGATACGTGTGCAGTCTAGAAGGGCCGACACTTTCCAAAACAGTTGTTCTCAGAGAATAATGATATCTGCCATTGATTGACAGCTTACTTCCTAAGATATGAAGCAAGCTATGAAAGATATCTTATTACATCTCAACAATAACTGTGTCATGTAGGTGTTAGGTTCTTTAGAGGGACAAATACGCGGCAACCTCCTTCCCCGTCTGAGATCTGAATCAATTGAAATATTTTTGAAAGATCAAAACATATGCTGGATTTAAAGACTCCCTTGCAAAGCTGATAATAGCTCATGATTTGTTGGCAAGTGTGCTTCCTGGCCCTGACCTTGCCCTCCTAGTCACAGACCCTGTGGCACAAGGGGAGGTTTTCCTTGCAGAAGAACCTGTTCTTGCCAGAATAGAGAATTCAAAATAACAGAGTGAATTGGGCTTCCTGGGGGCAGTCTGCACCAAGTGTGGTTTGGAAGATTGGAGCTGGTACATCACTCTAGGTTCTCACTCCCAGTTCACCCAAGTCGAGAGACTCACTCTGCATGAGAGAGGAGAGAGTAGCTACAAGATTTGCTGCTAGAAGTGGCTGGATGTGGAAAGAAACATTACAAACAGGCACTTTTATTTTATCTGTGGAGGAAAAGCCACCTATGTAGACTGTCTCTTCCTCAGACATTTGTGACAGTAATGCCTTCTTCACACATTTAGTTGTCAGGGCGGCAGCCCCAGTGAGCAGATCGTATTTGAGATGCCCTTCTTTCTTACCCAGCATATTTACAACTTCTGAATTTTCATCACCCATTTGGGCCTTGGTATGCAACTTAGAGGGTGGCTCTGTGGAACACAGCACAGTCTACTGTGAGTCTTGCTATCTCTGCCGAACTTTTGCAGGCCTGTGTGCCTGTGGCTCACTCTCTTCCACTCGTCGTGGAAGTGTTTTGAACTGTTGAAACCTGCCCCATGGGGAGGTTAATCTCCTCCAGGTATGATTAACCTATCCCAAGCTAGCTGAGACTGCAGGTGACTCCCAAGCCTGTGGACATTCTGTATTAATCCAAGCTTGCCCACTGCAGTTCCCTCTTTGGCCCTGATGTGGAATGGAGATTGGGGTAGCATTAAAACGGAAGGGCTGGCTTGGCGCCTGTGGCTCAAGTGGCTAGGGCGCCAGCCACATACACCTAAGGTGACAGGTTCAAATCCAGCCCGGGCTCTCCAAACAATGATGGCTGCAACCATAAAATAGCCGGGCATTGTGATGGGCACCTGTTGGTCCCAGCTACTTGGGAGGCTGAGGCAGAAGACTCGCTTGAGCCCAGGAGGTGGCGGTTGCTATGAGCTGTGATGCCACAGCACCCTACCCAGGGGGGGACAGCTTGAGGCTCTGTCTCAAAAAACAAACAAAAAAAAAAACGGAAGGGCTGCCCACCCAGACCAGGCACTGCTATCTTCATGTTAGGACTTCACATGTGCTCCACAGTGTATGTGGAACTCAGGGGCCTTCCAGATTAAAAGCAGGCAATCCAGTTGACCTCACCAGTACCCACAGCCATCTCAGCCTTCAGCAGCCTGACCTCCTGGGTAACGGACCTTACTGTTTCAGATTAAGGCTGCCTCTGAAAAGCTTATCATGTGGAAGAACAGACACACAAGCTGTGCTGTGCGGTCAGCCCGGCTGTTAAGAGGGAAGCAGGCAGGAGCTAGGCCACGCACACTCTGTTTCTCTTCCTAGACTCATAAATCAGCTTAAGGTATTCCTTCTGTCCTGGAGAAGAGTGTGACCCACAGAGAAAGGCCAGCAAAATTAGGCTAATGGATATCCCTAGGGGAGGAGAGGGAGGAGTTGCATCCTCCCTACTCCAATTAGAAGGCAGCGCATCCCCATAGGCAAACACTTCAGCATGCGTGCTGTGTCACCTACGGCCCCTTTCTTTCAGTTTGTCAGAAAGCATTGAGTGAAGAATGGCGGCTTCTCCATTAAACATGGAAGCTCCATTTCTAAAAAAAAAAAAGCAACTCAGCAAAAAATGAGACAGAAAACAGTAGAGGCCAGCAGTCAGTTTCATCTAAGAACCCCACTAAAATCCTTCTTGGTTACTTTTGCCTAATAGCTTTTAGTAAATGGAAAAAAAAAAATAATGGGTTTCTCCGAGTCAGGTGTAGTGTGCTGAAAAGAAAGAGGATGAGGCTTAAAGACAAACCTGGGGATTCAGTTCTGGCTCTGCCACTTAGTGGCTGTGATGCCATGGGCAAGTCCTTTATCCTCCGTAAACCTTACCATTTTGAAGGTAATAATACCAACCTGAAAACTGAGGATTAAATGTATGTAAAACACCCAACCCAGCACCTGGGACATAGCAGGCAGGCCATTCCCAGCAGTTCTTATCACCTCTCACTGCTGCTAAAGAAACCTGTCTGCAGTGCACTCCTAGTACGGGGACAGGGACTGCAGGAACAGCCTTTGCTAAGTTCCCTGTGCTGCCATCCATGGGAGGTGACTGAGAAGCGTCACCTCTCATGCCATGAGCCAACACCATGCCTCTTGATTTTCTCAACACAGGCTGGAGCATGACAAACTGGACTCTGCTCAGACTCCTCCACTTGGTTCCTGCAGCACTCAGGAGCAGTCGGTGATGATAGAAATTTCCAGCAGCAGTTGCAAAAGGGTAAGGAAGAAGGGAGGAAGGACAGAGGGAGGGCGCTCTCCTGATGGACGGGCCTGGCTTGGTCAGGGCCAGGGAGTAAAGGAGACAGAAAGGGGAAACCCAGGCACTGCGCACTGATGGGTGTGAGACCACAAGAGTGTGGAAGATGAGGAATGCACTGGAATTTCCCAGATACTAGCCTGAAAGACTTTCCTCTTTTTCGTGTCTTTACCCCTTTTCTTCAGAGGTTGGCTCAGCTTTCCTTCAATGCAAGATGTCTGGGGACGGAAAGGGACATCTCCCTCCCAGGTGAAAACTCTCTGACTTTGCACTTTTCTTTCAGATCCAGACGAGGGCTGGATGGAAGCGGACCCTGTGTTCCCTTCCTCGTTTCCGGACCCGAGGGCCGCTGCTGGGAGCCACCTACCTTCTCATGGTCCACATCCTACTCTTCCTGTATTTTACTGGATGTTTATAGTTTTAGTTCTTGATTTTATTCACTCCCCTCAGAACCTGGAATTCCCTTCCCTGTAATCCCAAAACTGTCCATTCCCTCTTATCCTTCCCCCCAAAATACTGAACAATGAAAAATGTCCTGATTTTAAACCTGTTCATTTGAAGTATTTTGGGGTTGATAGCTCCATTTCCCTCATTTGCCTGTATTTTCCTTGCTTCTGGGGGAAGGTGGCTGTCAGGACGTTTAGGGGAATGAACACATCTCCTCACAGGACGCTTGATTCAGTGTCTTGCAGAGTAGGGTGGGAGCTGAGGAACTGTTAGCTCTTATTCACATGAGAGAATACCATCTGCTTCCCTGGCTGTTCATACACAATTGGAGTGAGGAGTTGTTGTCCTGGGCTGTAAGGACGGGATCCTACTGCCTTTTTCCTTGATGACTTGTATACTGAAGTATAACGTGGCCCGTGTCTGTCACTGAAAGGCTACAGACAGTAGTGTTCAAATTTGTGACACTTCTGTTACCTGGGTATGGATGAAAGGCGGGCCCTGAGACAGTGCCTGTGGCCAGCAGGAGCCAGTTCTAGGTGAGGCATTAACCCCAAGCTGGAAACAGGCACCACACAGGTACTCTAGCTTAGTACGTCAAGAGGCTAACTTTGCTGTTGGTGACAATCATGTCACAGTCTTAGCCCTGTATCCTCTACTGTCTGTGGTAACAGGAGAATATAGAGAAGGCAGATTATTTATATCTGGACCTGAACAGGGCACCTAGGATCAAATTTTATGTGTGCCTCGCCCCTGTTCAAAAGCAAGGGATGGGGAGGGGAACCACACAGGCCTAAGTGTCCCAAGTGAACAGGGTTTGCTGTGGCTATTGTCACATTCCTGTCCCAAGCTATGTGCTATGGGTCAGCACCATGGGTCACACAGACCTGTCCTAGCACTCTCAGTCCCCTTAACTCCAGTAAGACTCTGCACTGGCTCCAACACAGGCTGTAGGAAGAGGGCTGGGAATGCAGGGCATGAGGCAGGCTTCCCCATGGCCTGGGAACTACATGTGGGAAGGTGTGGGGCTCCAAGGTGGAGTGGTATAAAATGTTAGGGGCCCTGGACAGTGTGGCAGGTAGGTCTGAAGTTCCAGTGGGAACGAGGAAAGGGCAGAGGTTCTGAAGGAAGAATTGGGCAAAGGGGTTGCAGGGTGAGATCTGGCATGTGAGACAGGCCTTGAGTTCTGGGGTCTGGGGACTGCTGCCCACAAGGGACCTGTCTGCTGGCTCTGCCTGGCCTTGACTCTGCCACTCCGTGTCCTACAGTTGCCTCGAGCAACATGACCAGGCTATGTGGGGCATTTTGCAGTCTCAGGGTGAAGATGGCCAGACTTGCTCCACCTTGAGGTGGCCAACTGGGGTGATGGAGATTTGCAGGTGCAGGGGAGGTGGCCGGGGGCATGGGAGGCTATCTGCATTATGTCATGGGTGGGGGGCAGGGGTGGCATGAAGTGGGTGCTGGCCCCATCAGTCCTCAGTTGGTGGCAGTGGGTCTTAGCCCAGGTCAGATTTCAGTCCCAGTGTCTGAGGGTGAGGGTCCACAAGTCCTGAGCCCAATCTGTTTCTCAGGGTACATGCCTGGCTGTTCAGCTCACACGCACCCACCTTCCTATGCTCAAATGTCCAAAAGGGCCAGAGCTGAAGGTGGAGGGATGGGCATTGAGGCCATGAGGTGGGCTTCTCCAGGGACTATGGGCTTGATGTGTGGTTGGGAGGGCAGGTGTGGGGTTTCCAGGTGGATTGGTATAAAGTTTTAGGGTCTACTGTGGGTGCAGTAGGAACATCTGGACAGGGCAGGTCAGGGTTTGGAGGAGGGGGTGCAGTCTCAAAATGAAGGGGGAGACAGGCCCTGGGTTCAGTTACTGTCTCCATTTTACAGATGACAACAGGCATGGAGCGGTTAAGAACTAGTCCAGGGTTACACAAATGGTAGCAGGAGGGCTGAGGCTCAAACTCAGGCAGTCTGACAGTGGAGCTGGGACTCTCCCCTCTGCTTTCTCCCCTGGGCCGCTCTGGGGAACCTGGGCCATCTGCCACTTAAACCCCACCTTTCAAACACGACACTCCCTGGTGGCCTTCACCATGTCTCAAATCCAGTCCTTAAGCCTCCTGTGCCTGACGGATGCTGTGTGCTCTGCCTTCCTCTCAATGGGCTTAGTGGTAGATGGGTTTACTTTTTTGGCCAATAAAACACATCTCAGGTGACAGCAAGTTGAAAATCATATGCAGTGTCCTGACAAGACAGTGATTATGCCATAATTGATAATTTGATCTGTTTCTCCAATGAGCCTGTGACAAGCAGCCTGCTTCTTAAGGTGGAATAAGAACTTATTATAGGTGTGGGGAAAAAATTAAACGTCAAGTGGACCAAAAACCAATCAGGATAAGTCTGAGTCCATTTGGGAACAGTTTCTCTTCACCATGGGGCTTCACGTTGCTTTCCTCCTGTTTAGTTGACCTCTCAGATATGACCCAGCCAAGGAGGAGAGAGGAGAGTGTACCTCAGAAGGGGTGCTTTATTCTTTGCAATGATTTCTGTCTTTTGAAAAAATAAGTGGTGGCCGAGCTCTGTAATTCTAGCCCTCTGGGAGGCTGAGGCAGGTGGATGGCTTGAGCTCAGGAATTCGCAACCAGCCTGAGCAAGAGTGAGACCCTGTCTCTACTAAAGATAGAAAAAATAGCCAGGCATCATCGTAGGTGCCTGTGATCCTACCTACTTGGGAGGCTGAGGCAAAAGGATTGCTTGAGCTCAAGAGTTTAAGGTTGCTTTGAGCTATGATGATGCCATCACACTCTACCCAAAGGCAACAGAGTGAGAATTTATCTCAAATTATAACAGGCTCAGCACCCGTAGCATAGTGGTTATGGTGCCAGCCACATACACCAAGGCTGGCAGGTTCTAATCCAGCCTAGGCCAGCTAGACAACAATGACAACCACAACAAAAAATACCCAGGCATTGTAGCAGGCACCTTTAGTCCCAGCTACTTCAAGGCTGAGGCAAAAGAATTGCTTAAGCCCGGGAGTTTAAAGTTGCTGTGAGCTATGACGCCACAGCACTCTACCGAGGGCAACATAGTGAAACTGTCCCAAAAAAAATTAATAATAATAATAAAATAAAATAAAATAAGAAATAAATGGTGGCCACTGCAAATTATTCAAACAACATAGAAATGTATAATGCAAAAGTAAAGTTTGCCTATAGATCTGTGCTGCGGAGAGTACTGACTCTATTTTTTTTAGTGTTTTTAAAATTATTCAAAACATAATCATTTGACTGTTTGTTATCCAGTTAGCAAAGATAATTAGGGAACTATATTATTCAGCAATGTCCTTTTCATGCAAAAATCATAATTTTTGCAATATAAATTAATAAAGGAAGAATTGCCAAGTCACAGATATCAGGAGCAAAATGAGAGACTGGCTATTAACCAATGAGGACAAGGATAAAATAACATCTCTCTTCGAAATGTTTTATCGGCTTGGCGCCTATAGCTCAACCAGCTAAGGCGCCAGCCACGTACACCTAAGGTGGCAGGTTCAAATCCCCAGCCTGGACCCGCCAAACAACAATGACTGCAACCAAAAAATAGCCGGGCGTTGTGGCGGGCGCCTGTGGTCCCAGCTACTTGGGAGGCAGAGGCAAGAGACTCGCTTGAGCTCAGGAGTTGGAGGTTGCTGTGAGCTGTAATGCCATGGCACTCTACCCAGGGAGAAGCTTGAGGCTCTGTCTCAAAAAAAAAAAAAAAAGAAAAAGAAATGTTTTATCAATCTAATAACTAAAAAGTGACCTCAAATTTTAATTTGCACTTAAGCTTTAAGTTACACAGACTTTTCATATTTTTGCTATGAATTACTTTTGCGTTCTTTGTCCCTTATTTGTTAAGCTCAACTTTTTCTCTTATTGAAGTGTATATATTAGGGAAATTGGTACCTTTTAATAAAAGTATTTCTAATGTGTTTATCTCTCTCTCTCTCTCTTTTTTGAACATTTATTTAGCTTTTATTATTTAAAATAAACCCCCATGTACCTTTCACCCAGTTTTAACAGTTGAGTAATTTAAACCAAATTACCAGTGTTCTTTTTTTTTTTTTGGTATACCTCTTGGATTCCAACCATATTTAGAAAGGCTGATTCCAGTTCTTACTACAAATACTCAGCGTTTTCTTCTGAAAATTATTTATTGACATTTAAATATTTAATCTGCCTGGAATTTATTTTGGTGCACAGAGCAAGTGAGAGAATTACCTAGACATTTCTTTTCTAAGTCTTCCTTCTGAGTCATTCACTTTCCCCTACTGATTTGGAAGTTCCCTTTATCACATCAGGGATAGTTCATAAAGGGAAGTTCCCTTTATCACAGCCAGACTCCCCCACACACCGTGACTCTCAGTCTGATGGTTCTCCTGGTGGCCCTGGTGGCACACTCGCTATAAAAGTTCAGGAGGTTTCCCTTCCCACTCTTATTTGTGGAAGTTATTTTCCTGACACTTTGCATAACCCCGATGAGTTATAGAACAAGTTTTGTCCCTGTTTCTCCTCTTCTGCTGATATTTGCTTGGGATGGCACTGAGCTTGTGGATTTTAAGACTATAATTGATATTTGGATCATATACGTAGTTTCTTCTGCAATCACAAAGCGGGTGAAACCACTTGGGTCCTTACCTATCATGTCATTGTTATATCAACTAGCTATTTTCTTGTTTAAAAATAATGAACCACAAGCCCTCACGTCTTGCTAAAGCATGCACTTTATCTTCCTGCTCCTCATTTTCCATTCTCTTTCTCACTTGTGTGTTGATGTTGTCATTTCAGGCCTGTGCGTGGAGCGGGGCCACAGCTGTCACAGCAAAGCACTGAGAAAAAAGTCACGTAGCTGATTCTAGGTATGTGTGAGAACTAGGATGCAGGGTCTGTTTTTCTGCGGAGGGCATTCAGGCCAGCCTGTGAACTAGAAAGTAAACTGGGTCTGCATCAGCCATCTGCTGAGGGAGAACGCTGGGGCTGTGTAGGTGCCAAGCTTATGCTTCCCTGAGGGGTCACAGAGAGCCCAGAGAGAGCCAGGGTCCATCCCCCCAGGCAGGCTGGAAAGCAGGTCCTTCCACTTGGCCTTGGGGGCTAGAGTAGAGGCTTAGTCCTGGGAGCTCAGTCCCCTACCCCTAGGGTCTGGCCGGATTTATAGTCATCAAAAACCAGATCTCAGGGGACCACTCTCTGCAAGAGTGCTACAGTCACGGGGCGGGGGTGGAATGGCTATGAAGCAGCATACCCCTGTTCTCATCTGCTGCTGATGAAAGGTTGCACCACGGGGATCCCTCAGACTTCAAGGATATTACATAGGCAGCAGCCTGAGCAGTGTCCCTTGCCTCTGTGCAGCAGGAAAACCTTATAGTAGGAAGCAACTCAAGCACAGGACAGGAGCAATTTGGGTCACTGTCAAGCTGCACCTGCATGGACACTGCTGGAACCCTGCCCACCTGGCTGCTGTAACACTGACAAGAGCATGACATAGGTGTAGGTGCAGGCATCTGAGGTGAACAGTTATCACGTGCCAGTCTGGGGAGAGCACCCCTGGCAAAGGGGCAGAAGGTACAAAGGTCCGGTGGCTTTCAGTGTCTGTACTTCCATCCTGCAATTTTTCAAAAGGACACAGAAAGGATGCACCCCCACCTCCGAATAAAGAATTCTGAGTTCTGCAAAGCCTCAGGCATCCAGGGCTGTTGAGAGGCCTGAAGGGAGCCCACAGTATCCCACAGTGAAGACCCCATATGTGGCAGGGGGTCCCCAGGGTCTTCCCCGGCCCACCCATACAGGCAGCCTTTTGTTAGTTCACCTGCCCCTCTCTGGGCTGCTGCTCACCAAGTCAGGGGCTCCCAGTCTGGAACCTGAGCCCAGGCCAGGCAAGCTCTCTACCCCTACCCCTCCCCAACCCTCCCAGAGTTAGACAATGGAACTGGCTTTGAATCCAGACAAATTCTGAGTTCAAATCCCTGCTCCTCACACATCACCCAGGTTGAACTGTTTGATCAACCTTACGTTTCTCATGTGTAAAACAGACTATAAAGCCTTGTTCATGGCATTGATCTGGGTAAATTGGGAACCCAGAGGTGAGTATACAGCTGGGGCCCAGCACAGAGTAAGTCTCCAGAAGCCACACGGGAGACTCTCAAGCTTGGAGTTTGAGAGGGGGACAGAAACACTTCTCAACTGCTGTTCCATCCCTGAACTATTTAAAGGTCTTGTGGAGAAAGTAGGATTCATTTTGAAGAGCATTTCACATTCTTTGCAGATTACATGTTAACCAGTGTGATGCTCATTCCCCTGAAAGCCCCAATGTGGATCCTCCAGCTCCCAAAGAGCCCCTTGCCCCAGCCCACCCCTCAGCCACATGTCAAGAACGTGGGGTCAGAAGGATCACCCTGCACACGGTGATGGTCTCCAGGGCCTTTATTTATACACTGCAGTCTGTCTGACAGGTGTGGTGCGGGGGGTTGTAACAGTTCAGTTTTCTCCAAGGTCCCGTAAGGAGAGGGGTGCAGAAGGGAAGGAAGGCCTCTCTGGCAGGGGAGAACCTCTCCTCCAGAACGAAGGCACTGTCAGGGTGAACACCCTGGGTAAGGAGCTGGGTTATATATACACGGGGCTAACAGGTGCAGAGAAACTCAAAGCTAAATACAACTAAAGGAGGCAAGTGTCCACCCTGGGGGCCAGGGCTGCTTCCAGGCTGTTTCTACAAGTGGGAAAGGATGTTCAAAATCAAGTCAGAGCTCTAAAGGAGAAAGAGGCCAGCCTTTCAGTCTTAGTGTTCTGTGCAATTTTAAAAACCGACAAAATAAATATAACTTAAAAACTTACATGACACTAAAGGCAAGTCTGAGAAAAGTGGCTGAGGAAACCTTCTAAGAATGCTAAGCAGTGCTGAACACCAAGAACCCGGAGGCCCAGGAGCACAGAGCAGGTGGGCCCAGCACCCACTCACCTGTGCACAGGTGTGCGTGGTTGGTGCCACCTCCTGGCACCTATAGAGCCAGGACCCAAGGAGTCCCTGGAGGGACCAAGGCTGGGCAGGCATGGTCTTTAGACAGCTAGGGCAGGGGTTCTGGAAGATTCCATTCTACCCACTCAGACAAGGGGGAAGGGCCAGATGGCAGGACAAGGGGGTGGGTACTCTGAGTGACAGTAGGTGTGAAAGAGGACAACTAGCATGGTAAATACAAAAAACAAAACAAACCAAAAACTCCTAAGTATTAGAATAACCCTAAAATGATGCCATTTTATACCACTTTCACACATATGCTATAACCCATAGCAAAGTATCAACCCATAAGAGGCCCCATAGGCCTCCTTTAATAAGTAAATCATTTGCATATTAGCACATTGTCTGCAAACAACTGGTGCCTGCTTAAAGTGCTTGGAAAGTTTTGTTCTCTTAAAACAGTTCAAGCCACTCCTCTGTTATTTTTGTTCATATCATTAATTTGCTTTAGCAAACTTTTTTCATAGATGGAATGAAGGTAACTGTTAGCCAGTCTATAGTTATAGAATTTCCACGTCTGAATCGGAGGGGTCCCTTCCTTGCAAATGGCTGAAACACAGACCACCAGGGTCCTTTCTAACCTGATGACAGCTCTGGAGACCCAGAGCTGGCTTTGGCTCCTCACGTCCCCATCCTGCCTGCCTTCCAGATCACGTGCTGTCACGAGGTCTCTCGTGCTCAGCTTGGGCGGGGGTGTGACCTTTAGCAAGTCAGCCCACATAGGAGCTCACCACTATTTTGAACAAGAGCCAGGAAGTTAAAGTGATTTCCTTTTTTAAAATCTGTACTCATACATCCTCATGTGTCTTACCCTTCACCCCCACCAACTGTCACTCCCGCACCCAGCACTAGAAGGAAATATACACGTCCCATGGGCAAGCTGGTGTGCCACCCCATCCCATAGGAGCACACACACTGTGGTCCATTCTCTCCCTCTGTCCCTGCAGCAGCCCCACTGGCCGGGTGTCCAGCTAGAGCCTCTGGACTCCTTGCCCTCCTGAACCAGGAGCTGTGAGCCCTGAGGGGCCGGGCGGGGTGGGGGGTGGGGGCAAAACGCCACTGGCCATGGATCTGAGAGATTTGCTCTTAAAAACTCATGCGAATCTTACATTCCTCTCAATAATGCAGCTGTACTGGCTTTCAGTTAAAATAAAGCTCAAAACGGGTTCCCCATGAATCTTCAAGCAGCACAGGAGAGCCCCGTAAGGGATGCCTGGAGCACCCCCTGGGTCCCTTTGCATGCCTTGAAGGCTCCCCACACTACCTTAGAGAAACAGAGCTCTAAACCCTTCAGGCCAGAAGATCTATTTTGGGGATATTTTAAACAATGATGCCAGTAAGCCAGAATCCTGCCTCCCCTCTGCCTGGTACAGGCCTGAGCCCCTCCAACCCACTCCTTTCTGGACCTGTCAGGGCCTCTGGGTCCCAGGAGAAACTCCCAGTATGCAGGTAGGGTTGCCCATCAGCACCAGGCAGGTGGGGGGCAAAAGAAGAGCATCCTCCCCTGGGGGCAGGGTCCCAGAGATGCTGCAGGTTCCATCTCCCCAGTGGCAGCCCCGAGCACAGCTTGCCCTCTGAAGTCACAATGGCAATTCCAGGTGGGAGAACTTAGCTAGCTCCTGCCTGCCCCCTTCTGGGAAGGCCAAGTTTGCATCAGCCTTCTCCTTGCTCCTGGGTCTGGCCCAAAGCCCTTGAAGAGTTTCTAGCCTCGCCTGCCAGATGGGCAGGGGTCCTTGCCTTAGCAGCCCTAGAAAGGCCACATCTCTGAAGCCCCTGGAGCTGCTCGTTGGAAGGTACTTCATCCATGTACAACATGTCGTATCCCTGTGGTTTTGTGCCCCAACTACCAGAAAGCTGGGCTTCCAGGCCAGGCACCAGGCACCTGGCCTGCCTGCTGGGAGGCCCTGGTAGAAACAGGGCAGCGCTTGGCAGCAGCGCTAAGCACAATGGCCTCCAGGGGGCAGCAGGCCTCCACAGGTAGCCCGCGGGGCCAGTGCTGCCTAGGGCCTCCCAGAGGCAGGGTTTGTCTGGCAGGTCCCCAAGCAGCCAGAGACCTCCCCCTCTAGCTCTAAACCCATCTACCCTCTATAGATGGCGAAGCCTAGGTCTGGGCATTTCTCTTCTAGAGTTGATTCTATTTACAAAGAGCAATGGAAAGGCCACCTCCGAGCCCTAAAGTTAGGAAAACTAGAAAATCTCATTTCCTCTTCTACAAAGTGTCTTGTAGTGCAGTTTAGGAAGGTCAGTTCTGGGCCTTGGGCCCAGGTAGAAGTGAAGGAAAAATTAAAAAGGAGAAGAGAGACAAAGGGAGAGGAAAAAAAAGGCTGAGGGGCCAGGGTGGCCTCAGGCGATCGGGGTGTCCTGGGACATTTCTGTCAGGATGTCGATGAGATTGTTCAGCCCTGAGAGGTAGCCATCCTCCCGGTTCCCCTCCTGCCAGGGAACATCGTGCTGCAGGGTCTGGCCTTCGGGCAGGGGCGTGGTCTTCCCAAAGTCAATCATCCACACCTTGGCCTGCTCCTTCTTGTCATGGATGAAGAGGAGGGAGCTGCCGATGACCTAGAGGAGAATGGGGCAATGAAAAAGGGGGCTGGAGATTTCTGCTCCCCACTCCCACCACTGCAACCTGGCCCCCAAGGCAACTTGAACAGGCCTGTGTCCTGGAGGAATACAAGAGAGGTTTGCTCGGGCCCATCCCTCCCTCTCAGGCCCCTCGATCACTCCAGAGCCAGCAATTCTGTTTCTCATTCCTCTGCCACGCTGGTGGAAGATTCTAGGATGGTGACCCCTCTGTATGTGCAGTGATGGGGGGAAGTCTGGCATGGTAGACACTCCTCACCCCCAACTCTATCCTGAACACTCTGCACTATTCTTAGACCACAACCAAACCATGGGGACTTTCCCCAATAGCCAAGCAGCCCTCAGTCCTCCAGAGAGGAGGCGGCTGGAGCAAAGGCAGGCACCAAGGGTCAGAGCCCAGGGGAGAGAACGGTTGGATCAAATCCCCTGCAAAAGGCAGTGTGAGGCAAGATTCTCCCCTCTGGGTGTCCTTTCCCGTCCCCTTACAGACATCCTGTCCAGGTGTCTCATCAGAGCCACCATATACGATGGGATAAATGTGGCCAAGGGGCAAGTGGGGAATGAAAACCAAAGGCAATGTCAGCCTGGGCAAGGGCTGGGGGTGTAGTTTGCACAAAGGTGCACCACACTGCCAGTGCAGGGGCAGCCTGTCGAGTTCTTCCTGCTGGACCTATACGCCTTTTTCCTGGGCTCGGGCTGAAGCTCCGTCCATGCAAGATCCTCGAGAGGCTGCTTTCCTGAAAGAGCTGCCAGGCAGAGAGCCCAGGGACGAGACGCCGCTTCACACACACCCATGGCATTAGCTGTTCCTGGGATTGCTGGTGTGTGTGCATGTGAGGGTACGTGTGTGACTGGGTGTGCACATGCAAAGGTGGATGCTGGCAGGCACAGGTCTCTGCCCGAGGCCCAAAGCCCAGTATTTACCTCGTGGCACTTAAAGAAGGGAGAAACTTCTAGGGTGGTTCGAATGGCTTTCAGCCGGTCCCGGTAGGCAATCTGGGAACAGAAAGATGACAAGATTGTTAAACACTGAGAGGGGGAATGTGTGGATTTTAAGCCCCATTCAGCTCATTAGAGTCAACTGACTATAGCAGTGGGATGTCCCTTACACCCTGATCACTTATTCCAATGCCCTTATCCACAAGTGGAGAAACTTCGGCCCAGAGGAGGTGGTGCTGGTGGGTTCCATATCCCAGCCTTTCTCCACTCCACTGTCCCGTGAGCAGGAGATTCAGGGAAGGAGAGTTCCAAAACAGTGGAGCCAGGGGCTCCTCCCCCAGGGGTGAGGGCTCAGTCTGCCCTGAATGTCAGCAGTCCAGAGGCAACATCCTAAGAGCCGGTTGCCATGGTTTCTTCCTGAATATAAACCTCAGTGCCCTTGACTTCTGGAAGGACAGAATAAGTAAGTAGAGATAGCCACAAATATCTCTGCTGGTGAGAGACTCCTGAGCCCTGCAAGCTCAGATGGAACTGTGCTGACCCTGGGTGTCCTGTCTTCCCCAGGGGCCAGCTGTGTCACACCCCCGCAGGTTGCTGTTGAGGAAGCCCAGCACACACACAGGCATGTGGGATTTCTCAGTGCCCATCTAAACAGCAGTGACAGCTGGCAGAGCTGGTCAGGCAGCTCCCTGGGGTGCTCAGGACCAGAAATAAACCCCTCTTGGCCAGGCATAGGAAGCACACTGTGTGATGGGGATTGCTGAGGGCTCAACTCCTGCCCCACAGGGGACCGATAAACTTGAAGGTTTGGGCTCTGGGAGAGTCAGGCGCATTCCCCATTGCCTACCACCTCAGAACTTGCTAGGGGCCAAGAGAAGCCTCCTTGGCCCCAAAAGGGAAGAGGGAGAGTTCCCAGTTCCAGCCAGCACTGACTCTCCTTGGAGAAAAGGCTAACTTGGGCCCACCCTTCCTTGCTCTGCAGCACCCCAGGCCTGTTCAAAGGTGCCTTTCATGGGGGCTCCAGGGTCCGCATCTCAGGACATCACAGGTGTGCCTGAATTTCTTGTTATCACAGGGTGCCTTAGACTTGGGGTGCAGTCACCTAACATACCCTAACTCAGCTGGGGGGAATAGTTCTCTGATCCCAGTGGGCAGAGCAACAGGCCCAGCCTGCCAGCTTCACTGCAGCAAACACAAAGGAAATCACTTTATCATGAATTTGTATCCCCCACCACCCCAAGCTCGGATGCTGACCAGTTCTTGCCAGGGAGTGCACACCTCTCCACTCAGCCTCATGGCCCCAGGTAAAGTCTGGCCAGGCCTGAAGGCATCAGGGAGCATGGGGTAGTCTGTGGGCTGCTGGCTATGCTAGGCAGGGACCCCATAGCTCGCCTGGTCACTGTATCAGGCAGACGAGGGGTAGCTACATGTCCTTGACATCTGAGTTTCCTCATCTGTAGAACGGGAACAAGAATGTCTACCCAACTAGCAGGCTGCTGTGAGGATTTGCTAAGCATTTAGCATAATACCTGGCAAGGACCATGTGCTAAAGGAATTTAACAATCATCACCCTCTTGAGGGGATGGAAAATGTTTTCTGGATCTGTGAGGCCGGTGGCTCAGGGAACGTCAGTGAGTGTTCACTCAGCTCCCTGCCTCCCTACTGAATGTTGGGGACAACCGCATCTTCCTTCTTTACCTTCCAAGCAGAAGTTTGGGCCAGAGATTTCTGTGTGGGCACTGGGGCTCCTGCTGCCATGGCCTAGCTCAGACTAGGGCACAGCTATCCCAGCCTAGAGACCTTCTTGGAGGCACCTGGCTTACCAGGATGTTATGGTTTCCTTTAGTGAATTCTCTGAAGGCCTCAGTGACCTGCTCCCTCGTTTTGGTCTTCTTGAAATCTCGGTTCACAGAGCCGTCTTCTTTCTGAGAAGGAGAATGGGACCCCACCCAAGACAGTCAGCAGAGGACCTGAGGGCAGGGACTGGGCCCATCCATCTAGTGGTCACAGAGCAGGTGACCCCTGTCCTGCCACCTGAGCTGTTCTCGGGGCTGGTAGGGGCAGTCAGGTGCCACATACAGAATAGAGAGATAGGTGGGCACAGCAGAGGGAAGCCTGCCCTGGGCCTGACTAAGGAGAATACAGAGAGGGGTGACAGCATCCCAGGAAGAGCGAATAGCATGAGGGAAAGCCTGGAGCTGTGGGGGGCATCTGGGCCAAGGCTGTGGGAGCATGGCCGAGGGCAGGCCCTGCCCTGAGTGCAAGTGGTAGGGCCCGAGGGAGAAGGATGGCCACAGCTTCTCCAGAGGGGGTCCAGGGCCCTGAAAATGGTGCTTGATAGCCTCCGCTGTCCAGGGGCCCTGTCCCTTGGGTTCCCTTAGCACAGATAGGAGAGCAGTGCTCCTGACCTGGAGCTCAGCTGCACTGTCTTTACAATCTGAGATCTCTCGTTATAGGCGCCCTGAAAACAGAGATCTGACACTGCTCCCTGGTCCCGCTGATACATTTTCTCAGCCCCAGGCACTATCTCTGCTCAGGCTGACCCTGTGCCAGCACAGGGCGGGGGCGGGGGGGGGTTGCTCATCTATATGGAAATTAGTTCTCTGGGGACAAAGGGTAAGAAAGGCTAACTGCCAGAGGCCCCAACACTGAGGTCCATCTGCTACTAGGCTGGAGATTAGTGAACATGAGGGCCTCACTGTGGCCGTGTCCACAAGGAAAGGCAGGAGCCTGGGGCCGAGGGGGCATCCCATGGCGCACAGGGGCAAGATCCCGGGCTGAGCCTTTCCCTAGGGCCTCTGTGCCAAGGGCAGGGGAGGGGTGGGTGATGGTGAAGATGGGGGCTTCTTTCTGAGAAGATGGGCTGCCGTAACTCCTATAGCAGAAGGACAGAGGAGCGCGTCCTGCAGGGGAGGGAAGACAGACTGTGCCGAGCAGATAAAGGAAAGTGAGTGTTAGGAGGCGGCGCACCTGTGTATCCAGGCTCCGGGCTGGATGCAAAGAGAGGAAGGTTTGTTTCAAATGGCAAGGAGGGGGCACATGGCTTTGCACTCTGTCAGCCCAGAGCGTGCAAAGCAGCTGTCCCAGGGGAAGGTGAAATTTGTCCCTGCAGGCCACTGTGGTCAAGACACTGGCAACTGCAGAAGCCTACACCTAAATGCCTCTCATCCGGACCTCAGCTGCTCAACCCTGACTCCAGAACTGGACTCCAGAAACAATGCAGACTCAGACTGGACAGAGTAGGAGACCCAAGGACCCTGCAGGGACGGGCACCTGCTCTGGAGGATGGCCGTGTGCGAGTCTGAGGGCTGCCCCTCCTGGGCCTGCCTTCACCACCCCACTGGCCCATGCAGGCTAAAGGCAGGGTGCGCCGGCCTCCCACTCAGATGTCCTGCAGGCTGACCCCCTGCCTGGCTTTTCAGTGTGGGACATGGTCTGGGTTAGGTGCCAAGCCCTCAGCAGAGGGCTGGCTGCTGGGCAGGGCTAAAGGCCACCCTGCTCCAGAGGCCCAAACCCCCTAAGTGGGCATCTTGCCTATACCCCAGATACTGAGGAAGAGACTGACATCTTCAAACATCTGTCCCTGGGGCTGCCACCCCACCTGCCTCCCGAATCCCTGGGCCTGTGCCAGGAGAACCTTAAGAGCAGCCACACCCTCAGGTGTGTATGCTCTGAGGCCTGAGGCCCCCATCACCCCATGACCAGACAGCCAGGCACCTTGGGAGGCTCACCTTGATGCCCTCGATCCTGAACCCCAGGGTGGCTGTGGAGCTGATGGTCTCCCGCCACTGCATGTACCGAGGCTTGGTCACAGCCCGCTGGGCTTTCTCCTCTTCGGTGGGAGCCTCCGGGTCCACCTCAATCATCTTCTGGTACATGTCCTTCCGCAGGCTGGGCTTCTTCCGGGCCTTCGTGAGCTCCTCCTCCAGGTAGGTTCTGCATGGAGGTGAGATGACATCAGGGCATGGCTTCCCCGAGGGCGGCCCCTAAGCCAAGCATGTTCATCTGTGGGGGCCACATGCTCTGCTCTGGCTGGGATTGGCTCTTAGATGGAGGAGAAAAATAGCAGCCTCAATAAATCAGAGCAGCTTTCTTCCAGGACTGGCTGGAAGGCCCAACAAAACCCAAGGGCTCTTCCTAGCATAGCCCCACAGGGGCCAGCAGAAGAAGGAAGGAGCGGGCCACCTTGGCGGCTTTTCATGCTCTGGGCTCTGCTGTCCCCCTTGGCTGCCTGGGACGCTTCCATAAAGTGAGGCTTTCCAAAGCCAGGGCCTGTCTCGCTTAGGGAAGTCATTCTATCCTCCCCACTTCCTACCCTCTTCTTAGGAAGCCTGAAGGCTGAGCCTGCCCTTCTATGTCTCTGGCTCTTCCCTAAAAGAGGAAATCTTGAGGACAAAGGTCAGGGCAGAAAGCCCTTGGAAAGGGCTCAGTGGTGGATGGAGAAGCCCATGTTGGGGCAGGGGAACCTGAGGGCTCCTTAGCCCCCACTCTCCCAGACATTCCTGGCTCATCCCACCCCCTCATACCTGAGCCGCCAGCCCTGAAAGCCCAAGAAAATGCCACCACCTTAGCTGCCTCACGGCTCTGCCCTCTGGACGGCAGTTCTGCTGACCTGGTGGGGACCACCTCAACACTGGGGAAGGGGACAGGGTTAGGGACAGTACAGGACTTGGGCAGCCCAAGACTGAATTGCTGACCCTGGGCTGCTGGGACAACCCCTCCTCGCAGCACACATCCCCATGCTTCCAATGGGGCTGTCCCCCTACTGCCATCTCCAGACTGGAGGGGGTGAGTCATGCTACCCCTCTTTCCCCACACAACAGGCTCAGCTCCTGCCCGCAGCCCTTCAGGAGACAGAAACCAGCAGTGTCATTTGCAGGATGGGGAAGTTTTCTCCCCTTTGCCCCTGTGTGGGTGGGAGCTGCCCACAGAGGCCCCGCCTGCCCTGCACCCGGGCACCCACTCTCCCCATCTGTCTCCCACACCTGCTCCACACTTCCTACCACACCTCCTCCAAGCTGCCAGTTTGGAACTTAGAACAGACTAAATAAAAACTCAGGACACCTTAAAAATGATGGGTTTTTGGAAAACACCGTATCCACCAATATTTGCACTGAAAGAAACAGGAAGAACCACACAAATTCTTTGGGTATGAACTTGAGCCTGGTTGGGACCTTCCAGGAGGTGGTGAATACCGTAAAGGGAGGTCAACAGTTTTTGGCTGGGCACCTGCACGCACACACACATGCACATACGCACATAATCGTGTGCATGAATGCACACGCACACAGGTACATGCACACATACACTCCGCCTCTGTGTCACATAGCCAGCTGGGGAGGCTGGGAGGGATGGCCCGCGGCAGGAGGGCGGTGGCCACACTTCTGCAAAGAGCTCCAGCTGCTCCCTAAACAGGAAGCAGACCTCGCTGCTGAATCCCTGTTCTCTTGGGCCTTTCTCCAAAAAGGACCCCTGCACCTCAGTATGGGCAGAATCATGCCCCCCGCAGGAGAGGAAAGGGGCTGGGGGAGCTGCCCGCAAGGACTGCCAGCTGCATGGGTGGAGGGGCCAGAGGCACATGGGGAGGTGAACCTCTGAGTCCCTGCCCTCTACTGCTCTGCCTGCCCCAGAGGGACATCAAAGTTCCATCCCATGCGGGGCACTGGGAGGAGAGATGACTCATGACTAAGTGAGGGGAAGACTCCTCTCAGGGAGACAGCCAGCCTGTGGGGAGCCAAAAGGTGGCAGACCAAGGTCACTCGGAGCTTCTACAGGGCAGAGGCACTAGAGACGAACTAGTCTCCAGTCTCCTCAGACCCCCAGTCCTAATGTCAGAAGGACACTGCCAGCTCTCCATGGCAAGTCACACATCTAAGAACCCTCCCAGAGCCACATGAACACATGTCCACGTGGAACCGGGGTTCCAAGAAGCCACTAGTTGAAGATGCTACCAGCACCAGCATCACCTGCTTCTTAGCACCACCCCTCCTCCCCCACCACGGCCAATGCTGGTTTGCTGACTGGCCTTTCCACTTGTCCGGGACACATCTCAACCCCTTGTGCCTTGGAGTAGAGTGTTGAGGTGGCTCTGGACTCCAGCTCCACTCCCTCTGGGGGTGACCTTGGATGGATGGTCTTGGGAGATCTGAGGCCAAGTCTGCTGGATTAATGCATCTGAGAGAAGGCCACAGTCCATGGTCCAAATGGAACTGGCCCAGCACGCCGGAGAGACCCTGTGGACAATGGGTCTCACACCACCTTTTTGGAAAGCTCTGGGCTGTGGTTGGAGACTTGACTTGCTGTCACACAAGCCTGATACAGATCTGCACTGTGCCACTGCCCAGGGTGGCCCCCTGAGTTACTGAACTGCTGGGTGTCAGAACTGTCCAGTGGAAACTGGACAGTTCTCAGGGGGCTGAGAAAAAACAAGCATCTAGCATAGTGCGCAGGGAAGGTGGGGCTGGGGGGGCCCTGGCTCTGGGGAGACGTCCCTCTCCCCACCCCTCGCACCCACTCCCCTCATTCCACTCCCTCCACCTGCAGGCCCTTGCCAGGACTGGGTTAAGCATGTCTCAGACTCGCTGGTCACTCTGAGTCTCTCCTGAGAGCCCTAGGGTGTGATGAGGGTACTACACTACAGGGGAGGACAGCCCCATCAACCCCAGTGAGCAGGTAGATGTCACTGGAGCCACCGACTCCAGGAAGTGTGTGCTTCCTGGGCCACAAAGTCCTCAACTCAAGATGGAGGAACACCAGTGCTCACCACCAGAGGGTCACAGGAGAGAGCTAAGAGCCCAAACCTCCTCGCTCCTTGCTCCTTGGTCTTCCCGTTATCATCCCCACCTCCATGCTGTTCATGTTCACAGCGGGAACACCAAGTGGAACACTTTCTGTGTGTTCATGCTGTAACCTACACCCTCTCCCCTTGCAGCCAAGCTGAGTCCTACTGGTGTCTGGGTTGGAAGCAAGGGCCACACCTCCTCTCAAGAAGGCACTTGCTGAAGCGCCAGGGGAGGGTCTTCTGGGGTCAGGAATCAGACTCTGGGAAAGAGCAATGGTGGGTGAATAGATGATCGGTCTCCCCCCTGCTCTACTCTACCCCTGTGGGCTAGAAACAGTGAGGCCCTTGAATAGTGCAATAGCAAACGTGGGGCCTATCCCTCTCCACCCCCCCATGCTCCCTGGGGGCAACAGCAGGGAGCACACAGTCAGCCAGCAGGGCTCCCAGGAGGAACCAGGAGGAAAGAAAGAAAAACTGGTTAGCTTGGCCCATTTCTTTCCAGGTTTCTGTCTCTCTCCATTTCTCTCTCTTACATACACATACATACACACATGCGCGCACACACACACTCCTCTTTCTCAATCTCTTCTAAGAAAGAAACTGGCTAAATGCTTCAAAGCAGACACAGTTTCGGCTCTGAAGGGGGCATCTCCATGTGTGGTCACCCAAGAGAGCCACATGGGGTGGCAGGGAGGAGCCCAGCATCTGGCCATCCAGCCTGGGCATCTGCAGCCTGGGCCAGGCCCTCTGGTGTGAGTACAGCACGCTGGACACCGCATGGGCTGACAGCCTCAGGAGGAGTCACCAACCCTTCTCCACCAGGAAGAAAGGGCCATGTGGGAGACTCAGGAGGAAGGGCCACAGCTTGAGGGGAGATGAGAAAACCGGTAGCCAAAACACAGACCAGGAGCTCAGGGCATCTGGGCCTGGTCTTCCCCCTGCTTGCCTCTCCTTTTCCCTCCTGGGTCCTCTCTAGCTGTGTCTCTCTGGGCAGAGTCAGGATGAGCCTGAGCTCTACAGCTAGGCCTGCACACAGGCCTCCCCCAGCCCCATAGCACCCTATCCCTGGCCAGGGCCACCGATGGGGCCTCTCCAGTGCCTGGGTGCCCTCCTCATTTGTACTCTCAGGCAGGTACACACGCCTTTTGGTAAAGCAACATATTCTACTAGCTTCTCTCCCATCCCACTCCCAGCCCTGGGGTAACAAAATGACTTCCACTCAAGTCTCAGCCCAGCAGGTCACAGAAGACAGTCGCCCTCCTGCCACCTACCTATTTGGTGTCCAGTAATCCCCCTGACCCGAGGGCAGTTTTCTCTGCCCTCTCTGGGGAAGCCTGGGACCCAGCCAGGGACCCTTCCCTGGGTCTACCAGGAACCTCACCCCAGATCATCAGAGAAGGGGAGGGGCTGCCACAGGCAAAGCCAAAGTCCCTGCACCCTCTGCACCTAAGGGGAGATGCCCAGGGACGGGGCAGGCTCGCCTTGGTCAAACAGCCTGCTTGGCTTGCCCTGGCACTGCTGTAGTCTCTGGGCAGCCCTACACTCTCTGCTGTCTGCTGTGTGGCTGGCCAGGCCAGTGCTGAGGCGGGCGTGTGAAATGCAAGGGCAGTAGCTCACCTGACACCCATCTTGCAGTCCATCACACAAGGCGAGTCGAAGTCGGCCAGCAGGTCGTCCATCTGGTTGTAGCGCTCCCCGTCCTTCACCACGTCCCCGTGGTAGGCAGGCACGAAGGGCCTCAGCACGTCTGCCATCAGCCGGTCCAGGCAGCGCTGCTCCGACTCGCAGTGCTTCTTCAGGATCCTGCCATTGGCAGCTGCCTTGAAACTCCCTGTGGAGCGAGTGCAGAAGGCCGTGTGTCCCCAGCTGCGGCCAGCTGGCAAAGGCTCAGTGCCTGGGCACCCCGGGGATGCCGTCCCCTGGGGATGGCTAAGCCTGGGACTGACTGAGTGTCTACATTTCCACTGTGGACCAGGCCTTTTAAGGGGTCTGGGTTCAAGTTCCAGCCTCCTCACTCACTGACTGCAACCCCAGACTAGTCCCTCAATGTCCCTGGCCCCAGACTCCTCAACTCAAGATGGAGAACACCAGCCCTCACCACCGGAGGTCACAGGGCCACAGTAGAGTGCTAAGTGCCAAAACCTCCTGGCTCCTTGCTCTTCCCATTATCATCCCCACCTCCATCATCAGCCTGCTTTCCATCAGCAATGGTTTCTCTCAGCCTAACCTGTGAAGCTCTGATGGGACAGGATTCAGAGCCACAGCAGGGGGATAGAGTGGGCTGGGAAATGGGGACCTAAGGCTCAGCCCACCTGGGCAGTGCTCCTTTTTGTAGGTATTTACAAAAGATGTTCCCTTTGTACCTGTGGTCAGAGACATGAAAGAAACATTGGGCCCTGTGTTGGCCTGGTAAGTCACAAAGGCCAAGTCCACGGGCAGCTACTAAAATGTCCCTGGTGGACAAGACATCCAAAGGGCCCCACACATGGGCTAAATGACTCTGAGGCCTTGGCTCCAGATGTTGGCCCAGTTGGGAGACTGCACCCTGACACAGCTGCTGGTCACTTCCACCCAGCACCTGCACACGGTTCTGCAGTGGGGAGGGGTGACTTGCCTGCCTCTTCCATTAGCTATAGGCTCCTCTGGGGCAGAGACTACGTCCCTATTAATGTTGTAAACCCCTAGGACCATGGCAATGCAGGCACACAGTAGGCACTCAGCTGAAGCAGTTAGCTTTGCCTCTTTGTCCAGGATGACAAATGGTGGGCAAGCTACAAATACTGATGGCTTCATCTGTCTTATTGAGTAAAACTGGGAGGAGGAAAGAGATGGGAGAGACAGAGAGAGACGGGGACTGCGGGGAAGCATGAATGGTCTGGGATAAGGGTGGAGGACAAGGGCTCTGGAGAGGGCAAGAGACAGGGCAGGTGCCCGTGTTCATTTACAAGGCAGCACTGAGGCCACATCTTGCAAGTGAGGCTGCAATTGCAGACTAGTATCTCGGAGACAACCTGTTCTGGATGCTTTCATCCCAGGGCGGGGCACTCAGGCCCCACACCAGCCCATCTGCCCAGTGGATCCTGCCGTGGGGAAGTCCAGGGGAGCGGCATCTACCTGCGTGTCCCGCCAGTTGGATCCAGGGGTACTTCTTCTTGAAGGACATGACAAAGGGAGACCAGTGCACCATGTTCTTTATTTTCCTCCATGATTTGCTCTAGAAACAAGCAAATGAAAAGCTCTCCATTAGAAAGACGACCACTGCTTTCTGGTTAGGACAAATACAAACCAAGGGCTCTCACTGCCTGTGGCCACAACAGGGCCAGGCCTCTGGCACAGGTGCCCTTCATGGGCTCCAAGGCCCCTCTTGCCACAATTCATGTGGCGACCTGTCAGCGGTGGCTTTGCCCCATTTTAAAAACAGGCTGAGCAAAACACTCAAGGGACCTTCCCTTATCCTAGGAACAACGGCCCCTCCAAGGAAGGCTAGAGAGGGTCACTATCACGCACACGGCTGAAATGAGTCACCATACCTTTTATTTATAGAGGCACCAGCAATAGAGAGAGGCACCTCTTCGTGTGAGTGGTTTGGGGAGAGACTTCAAAGGAGTCCCCAGGACAGTGTCCCCACCTGCAGCTTCACTGTCATAGCTCTTCCCTCTCCTCTCTTCTCCCTCTCAGCCAGGCCCATCTGTGTGTGTGTGTGCATGCGCGCACATAGGTGCATGCCTATGTGTGTTTGGAGAGAATAGGGCCTTTAGGCAGAAAACACCTTCTGATTTTCCCAACAAGCATGCAAGGCAGTTATTATTTCCATTTGGTACAGCCTGGGCCTCAAAGAAGTTAAGTGATGAAACTGGGATTTAAACTCTCCTCTGGACAGCTACTCAACACACACACAAAATCCCTTTCTTCCTCAGCAAGAAACATTTCTTTAGAAAAAAAAAATCCTTAAGTTAACTTGAATAAGAACAGACTGTGGAGATGAAGATCAGGTGTCCCCCAGACACATCAGCCCTGAAGGAAGGGAGGAGACTCTGAATGAGAAGCATTTCTCATTCCTGAGAAAGTGGATCCCCGACCAGCAAAACCACCAGGAGCAGAAGCCACAGGACTCTGGGCAGGGAGGATGGAACAGCACCAGAGATTCTGCAGAAGAGGGAGATGGGGTGGTCCTGGCCTGCGGGGAGTGGGGGGGTGCCTTGAACATGCGGCTGTCCACTCCCTGCCCCAAAGAGAGGACACTGCTGGCTCCCAAGGTGAAATCAAGGTAAAATCGGCTTCCTTTGTTGTTTTTTTCTCTCTCTGCTGAGACTCGCTGCTTCTGTCATCAGGTTTTCAAGTTAAAAATCTATTTAAGGAGAGGAATTCTTCCTTACTAAACCTGGCAATTTTTATCCCCATCCCAGAAACCCTCACCCCACCACTGCCAAGACCAATTCTATTCTTAAGAGACGGCAGTGCCCGGGAGGCCATGTGACAAAGGGCTGGGCCTTCACTGACAGGGGTGTTTTTCCTAGATCCTTCTGATGGAGATCACCAAAGAAGGCTAATGCAGCGGAGGCATTTTTTATCTAAGCACCCAGCAGGCTGCACAAACAATCAGAGTGGACAATGCACACGGGCAGCAATGCAAAGGCCTAATTACAGAAGGTGAGCTGAGCAGTGGCTCATGGGGAAGCCAGAGGCAGGTCCAGAGGGAAAGTGCACAGCAGGCTGCCACCTGCAGGTCACATCCCTGCAACAGAGCTCAGAGCAGGGGAGGGTCTGACGCGGGACAGAGGTCACCACAATGGTCTCAATCCAATGCCCACCCCAACCCATGAAACTGCCCCATTAGGGAACAACTGACCCCACAAATGTGAGGCCTCTCGGGGCCTAAATTTCTTCTGTCCAGTGGAAGACAGGTGGCCCCACCAGGGTCCTGAGACTCATGGACACTGTAGGATTCTGGAAAACAACCTTCTCTCATCCCAACAGCAAGAGCTTCTCCAGCAAAGGCCAGACTAGAGAGATCCTTTGTCACCCAGCTGCAGGTGTCGGTGTGCACTGTGTGTGTGATGCAATGGCAAACCAGCACCCACAGAAGAAGGTCCCCGGAGCCTCCAGGGACCATGCAAAGACTGCTCGCTGCTGGGAGAAAGGACCTCACAGAGGCTGCACCCAACAGAGGCAGTTTGGGGACAGACCCAAGAGACGGGAAAAGGAGACTGCAGCAGGCTGGGGTCCTGTGAGGCAAAGGCCCAGGTGCTCAGACTTGGAGCAGTTGGGAACCAGACCTGTGGGGAAGGGGACCTGAGGCACAGAGAGATGAAGAGGGCAGGCAAGGTCGACTATGACTGCCAGGAGAAGCCTGCACTCAGGAGACAGAGGTATACTGAGGCAGGCCAACCTGGATCCTGGCTCCCTTCCTCCTCATTGGCTCACCTCCACCAAGCTCCTTGTCTTTTTGTGTGTGTGTTTGGTGGGGGGGTGGGGGGGTGAGCGAGGTCCTGCTCTGTCACCCTGGCTAGAGTGCAGTGGCATCATCATAGCTCACTATAGCCTCAAACTCTTGGGGCTCAAGTGATCCTCCTGCCTCAGCCTCCTGAGTAGGTGGGGCATACAGGTACGCCACCACCATGCCCCTCTTGTTTTTCTATTTTTTTGTAAAAATGGGGTCTTGCCATGTTGTCCAGGCTCAAACCCCTAGCTTCAAGTGATCCTTCTGTCTTGGCCTCTCACAGTGCTGGGATAACAAGTGTGAGCCACCATGCCTGGCTCCCGATACCATTTGGGACCTCATTCCCGTATCTGTAAAATGGCAATAACACATAGATTCCCTTCATCCCAGAAGATAAAACTATTAGATGTAACCACTGCGGTGTTTGTGGAAGTTTTTAGCCTTCTGTTTTCCAAGATGGGGCACAGGTGTCTTTGAAGTTACCCTGGGAACAGCCCATCTAGTGCTAAGCAGAGGCATCGCAGTGAATCCTGAAGAATAAAGACTGTGGGCTCGGCGCCTATAGCTCAACCGGCTAGGGCGCCAGCCACATACACCTAAGGTGGCAGGTTCGAATCCCCAGCCTGGACCCGCCAAACAACAATGACGGCTGCAACCAAAAAATGGCCGGGCGTTGTGGCGGGTGCCTGTGGTCCCAGCTACTTGGGAGGCGGAGGCAGGAGACTCACTTGAGCCCAGGAGTTGGAGGTTGCTGTGAGTGTGATGCCATGGCACTCTACCCAGGGGGACAGCTTGAGGCTCTGTCTCAAAAAAAAAAAAAAAAAAGACTGTGGAGCCTCAGGCTGGGTCAGACCCACTGGAGGGATGCAGCTCCAAGACCTACAAGGCTCAGGCACGGTGGCCTGTGACTCTGGAAGGCAGGAGGGTGAGACAAGAGGCTAGGCCATTTGAAGTTGTGAAACTGCTAGTTCCTGGTCTTCCCTGTGGAGGCCAAAGAGGAGAGGGGTGCTCCAGGGTGGGGGTCCTCGGACAGCTTGGGACCCAAGAGCCTTTCCACATCACAGAGCTCTGAGCAAACAGGGCCTTGTTCTGTTTGTCTGTCCCACCCCCCCCCCACATCTCCTCCATTTCTTCACCACGAAAACAGCCCCCACGTAAGTCTGTCAGCCCATCCTAAGGCTGCCCCGCCTGGACAAAGGCTGAGGATATCCCACTTGCGAGGAACGCCACGTGTCGCCCAGGGACTTCTTTGCTCTCTGCTGGCAGCAGTGCTCAGGGCTTTCCCCGTGGTTTTAAAATAGCAGTGCCCGGGCAGTGCCTATGTGACTGCCAAATAATAAACAGAAAGTACATTTCAAGTCCAGGCTGGGGGGGAAAGGAGGGCTGCAGGGGGACGCCCACCATCCCACCCCAGCCCATAGGAGCAAATACAAACAAAAGGACTGGAGGTTACTGAAAAGTCTGTTCCCTTCCCATGTCCGGGAGACCCCGACCACCACAGGAGCCAAACCTACTCTCGGCAGGGGCTGCCTCCCAGGAGCAGGTCAGGCTGACAGTCTTCCCTCCCAGCACATGGCTGGAGGAAGCCACAGTTCCTAGAAACGGATTCCAGGCCTCTTCCCCCAAAGACAGGTGACAAGGCAAGAAAGCATCCTGTGCAGCGGAATTTATCACTCTCAGCTCTGGCCCTCTCCCAGGGCAGAGTCTCAAGAGCAAGTTCTCACTAGCAGCCTCTGTTACTCTGTGTTTGAAATCAGACCACAGTTCCAGGGCTCTACTTCTCAAGCAGAGCTCCTGGGAAATACAAAAGCAGCCTTCAAAGGCCTTGAACATGGGTGTGGCAAAAGGCACCGACCACCTGCCCAGGGCAGAGCTAACTGGTCATCAAGGCATCCAACGTCCTCTGTGGACCCTTCTCAGAGTGTCACAGCTCTGTATGTGTGGCAGGCCTCCACTGGGTCCTCCGTGAGCCTGAGGCAGCCATGGCCAGCTCTGCTGTGACCTTTGCTTGCCCAGCCTAGCTGAGGATGTGCTGGTTGTTCTTCCTAAGTCTGTGGTGTTACAGTGCAAGGGGATGCACGCTGCTGGCACTGTTTTTGTCATCTCTTGGGGAGATGGCAGGGCTCATTTCTGTAGACATGAAAACACATCGCCAACGTCTGGTATATGCACTAATATCTGTTACCATTTATGGAGCTCTAAGTGACAGGCACCAGCCCGGTATGGCCTCATGATCTTTACAAGAACCCGATGACAGAGGAGCATTTTCAACATTTCACAGAAGAGTCTGAGGCTCAGATTACCTCCCCAAAGTCCTTCCCTTCTGTGCCCTGATCCTCTTGCCTCAGCCTCCCAAGTAGCTGGGACCACAGGTGCCTGCCACAATACCTGGCTAATTTTTCTATTTTTTAGCAGAGATAGGGTCTTGCTCTTCCTCAGGCTGGTCTCAGACCCCTGAACCACTGCACCAGGCCATAGCTGGCTCTCAGAACTCAATATACGACCAGGAGCAGTGGCTCACGCCTGTAATCCTAGCACTCTGGGAGGCCCAGGCAGGTGAACTGCTTGAGCTCAGGAGTCTGAGACCAGCCTAAGCAAGAGCGAAGCCCTGTCTCAGCTAAAAAAATAGAAAAACTAGCCATGTGTTGTGGCAGGCACCTGTAGTCCCAGCTACTTGGGAGGCTAAGGCAAGAGGATCACTGGCGTCTCAAAGTTTAAGGTTGTTATGAGCTGTGACAGTACAGCACTCTACCCAGGGTGACAGAGTGAGACTCTGCCTCAGGAAAAAAAAAAAAAATCCCCAAACCCCAGATATGTCCTCTCCAGAGCCACTCTGGTGCCATTTCTAGTGTGGCTACCCAAGGTTTAGGCTTTCCCATGCATCAGATCAGACCCTAATTGCCTCTAGACTCTGTGGACAGGATTCTGCACTTGTTTGGGAGCACTTCCCCAAATAGCTCCACAAGCCAGTGTGCCCCCAAGCGGGTAAGGGGCCTGACATGGGCTGGAGACACGCGGCTTTTACTTTGATTCTAGCCCAGGCGGTTAAACCAACTGAAGACCAGGCATGAAATCTTTCAGGTACCCTCTTGGATATATGGGCTTGGATGAGAACCAGCTAGGTAAACGAAGACACCACCTCTGGGTTAAACAAACACTGGCCTTGGCTTTGCTCTGTGGTTCACCTGCGGGCAGGCAGTGCCTTCTGCTGACATCTGTGCCCCGTGCCTGTGGCAGCCCTGACCTCACTCTGTGAGAGGCAGAGTCTCATGCTGAATTCTAGCTGCAAAGGGACACGTTGGACCCCAAGTCACTAAGGTAAGTGTGCAAGAAAAGGATCCCAAAAATAGCCAGACTGAGGTAGGGGATGCAGCTAAGGGTGCAGAGGCAGGGGTGGGAGTTGGGGGATGTGATCCTTTAAAACTCAGAGTGACCCCTGAGACCTCTGGTGGTGTTCTGAGTAGTTTTGTCCCCTAGCACCTGACTTGAAGGAGCTAAACTATTCAGAGAATGTGGAGAGGAATTTACAGTGGGAAGAAAAAAAAACCTGACAACAAGAGAACCCCAACCCTCTTCACCAGGCGGACACTCTGTTAACAGGCAGCAAGCCTGTCCCCGCAGCTCATTCTGTTCACCCATGAGTAGGAAGCCCTCACTTTGGAAGGCTCAGGCCATGACACATCCTGTCTTCCCTCCTCCTCTTTGCCTCTTCCCCCAAAATTGCTGATGGCAGGAGCAGATGTGCGTCTACGCCCTAGAGGCAGCAGCTCACCTCCACCCCACACATAGAGCCTCCCCAGGCCTGGGGCCTTCCATCCACACCTCTGGCCTTGTACTTGGAGTGGCTCAGGCCAGACCTGATCCGCTGCCCATCTGGCGTAGGCCTGCCAGAGCCCAGGCTGAGCCCCAGGGCAGAAGCCTGGGCAGGATCTCTGATCCCCTGTGTTTATCTAGACCAAATTCCAAGCCTCTCCATGCTAAGGGCCCCTGGGCAGATGCCATCCTCTGGTTGGCTTTCCCTGTCAGGCATCCCTAGTCATGCTACAGGAAAATGCTGCTTTAAACAGATGAAAGGGCCTGACTGGCAGAACCTCAAAGTCTTCCCTTCATCTTCCATAAAGTAGGGAGAAAAGGATGGCTGGTGGGGAGGTAAAGTGGAGGAAGTAGGGGTCAAGAAGGGAAGCCAGGACCCCATGTCTACCCCAGCCTAGGATATGGGCATGTAGGGGTCTCTGGCCAGCCCACCTGCAAAACACTTTAGCTACTATCAAGGTCAGCTACCTAATATGTAGGCCCCATGCAAACTGCAAGTGAAGGGCCCTGCTGGGGGTCCCTAAAAGCCCAGCAGAGTCAGCCAGGCCTGCAGGCTGAGCCCACCCTCACACCATTCAGAAGCGGGAGACCAAAACGAAAGGTATGTGAGGGGTTCCCCTTGCCCATCAGGAAGCTGGTCAGAAGCCCCTGAAGAAAGTTTGGTTTCCAAGCAAGTGGGGACTCTGCTCCATTTCTTATCAGGGCCCCTGACACTCCCCTCCCACAAGCCACAGCAATGCTGGGGCTGTTCCAGAGAAGCAGGCCTCCTGGATGGCTCCTTATGGCCCCAAGTTGACCCCAAGATGGCCACCTTTCTTCCCGCTGCTCTTCTCCCTGACTTTACCAGGCCCACAGCTGTTTCAAAGTCGTCCTCTCTCCCTCCATCAGGCTTCTCTCTGAAATCCTCCATCTCTGAGCTAGAAAGACAGGCCATACCCTAGGATTTTGTTTCTAGAAGGAAGGAGAGCACAGTTCAGGTTTGGGGGATAAAATGAACACGTGTTCTGCCGGCTGTGGGCAAACCTCAGCTCCCTCATCTGCACACTGGGCACAGTAGCCACACACACACCCTGCCCACCCTCTGGGGGAACCATGAGAGCCTGATCAGGGGATACAGACACCTGCGCTGTATGCTGTCACACACAGGCACATTTTACAAATTCTGTGCACGCATTTTAAAAAATAAAATAACAGGAAAAAATTCTGTTTTTCACTTCTGTGCATGTATTTTTTTAATTGAAATAATTTCCTCCAAGGCACAGCATACTGGCAAGTATCCAACTGGGCCCTTCTAGCAGGCCAGATCATTGCTGGGTGGCAATCAGATGAGCTAGCTGTGTGATTAATTGCTTACAAAGCTTCTCCTCTGATGCTCACGTCAGCTCTAGGAACTCAAAGGGCAGTTCCTCAGACCCCCAAGATCTGTGACTCGGGGAAAGAGTCAGAGCCAGCCAGAGCCCAGGTGACTCAACAGTTTCTGGTTCAGAAGGTCAACCAACTTGCACAAAGTAGAAAGAATGGTTTCCCGAATAACCCCATTTCTCATATGTGGAACTCTTCAAGACACTGCCAAAGAAAGTTATTTTGGGGATGAATAGTAAGATTGCCCAACAAATTTCCTTTTATAAAGGACGTTCACTTACCCTTAACTCCTTTCCCATCTGATCCATTCCCTTAATTTGCTAGTTTTCCCGTCAACACTTCTCTTTTTAGTCAAATAGTTTGATCAGCCAAATTTCATTTTTAGATAATTTTTTTAAAATCTCTTCTTTTTAAATGCTTTGATCAGCTGAATTTTATTCCTAGCTAATTACAAAGAATCCCCATTTTTTTTTTAATAGTAAAGAAGAGATGAGAGGAAATCCTTAAAATATCAGAAAAGGGGGCAGTGCCTGTGGCTCAAAGGAGTAGGGCGCCGGCCCCATGTATAGGAGGTGGTGGGTTCAAACCCAGCCCCGGCCAAAAACCGCAACAACAACAAAAATAAATAAATAAATAAATAATAAAAGAAAAAAATATATCAGCAAAGGGAAATAATCTCTGGGTCCTGCAACTCTCCAAAAACAATGCCATCAGACTCCTTGGTTCACCCATGGGTTTATCCAAAGAAGCTACATGTTCAATGCCTGACAGATTGCTAAGTACTGTACTAGTATCTCATGTAATTCTCACAACACTGAGACAGTCGCCTTCATGATGTAAATGATGAAACATGTTCAGAAAGGCTCAATAACTCGCCCAAGGTCACACGGCTCCCAGGTCTGTGCCGCTTAATTCTGAGGATTTTGTTTCACCAACAGGATTACTGGGTCCCCCTCCTCTCTCCCAGTCCTGGGGCTATCTGCCTCTCCCCCAGTTAGAAAATAGCCTCCCATAAACAGCAAGGGCTTTGTCAGGGGAGTGACCTTTCAGACAGGGGAAGCCTGAACCTGCCCTCCCTTCCCTCCCTCCTCGTCTGTTCCCAGAATGTCCTCAAAGACATACACTTAGGGAAGGCGTACTTAGCAAAGAGCACTGAAAGTGGACGGAAGACACCCCTGCCCGGGGAGGATTTGTTCTGTGTCAAAGCCTTTGTGTTCCGCTCTTGCAAAAGTCTGAGCGAAAAGTCATTGAGTTTTCCATGTTTGGAAAAAATGCTTTTTTCTTCCTTCTTCTTCATTTGGTCTTTCTAAAAAAGCAGTTAGGGTTTCCCTGGTGATCATTATTTCCTTCACTGGGGAAAAGCCTGGTGCTTCTCCCAGGCTGCCGAGCCGTGACAGCAGCCAACTTTGTTCATTGTATTCCCCCCTGGCAGAGCCCAGCTGGGCCCACAGAGCTGGGTGCAAGCCCAGGCAGGTAGGGGCCCCTGGCTCAATAGCTCCCTGCTGGAGTCCTGGTTAGAAACCTGGCTGGGGCCAAAAAGCAATACCTGCCCCTGCCAAAAAGGAGCTGGGAGCTTGGAGGGGTGGAGGGAAAGAGCTTTCAAAACCAGGAGACACCAAGGATCGGAAAAATTAAGCCCAAGGACTTGGCAAGGCAGGTAGCTCCATCTAAAAATAAAAGTCTAGATTTAAGACGAACTGCCTTTTCTCTTTAACCAACAAGAAAATCCCCCTAAGAACCAGTGCAAAATACCTCTCAAAAAAAGACCTGAGTCAGGTTTTATTTCATTCCCACCCATCCCCGCCCCTGGTGTGATGTTGCCACACAAAGGCGAGAGCGTTCTCTCACCTGCCCTTTACAGAGCCCACCTGAGTAGGGTGTAGGGTAGGAATCACACTGAGAACCGTGGGATGGGTCAAGGACTTCCCTCAGTAGCAACACTGTCAGGGGCAGGAGAACACAGATGGTGGGTGCCCACTGACGCCTGCAAGCTGGGACCCTGTGGCTACTGTGGGCACAAGTGGCAGGAACTGGCTCTGTGAGTCTGGATGAGTGCTCTGTCCTCTTCCAGTCCCTATCAGGTCACAGGGCTGTTGCACTCTGGGTCTGGAGTGTGTGGACCTGGTTGCGCTGGACGCTGTGGCTTCCCAGGCAATGATCAGGCCCCGAGTGACCCTTTCTGAGGGACACCACCATGCTCTACAGAGTCCTTAGCTGCACATGCTGGACAAAGCCAGGAAAACCTGGAGCGGCTGCCCAGATGTCCCCTCCTGGTCAGCTGCCTTCTTCCTGCTGCAACTAGAGGCCCAGTTTCTAGACCAAGGGCATTACCCAAATGAGCAGCTGGGGGCCTCTAGCATGGCCGCTCTTCTCTTCCACCAGCATCCAGAAGCCTGATCAGGGGAGGCTGCGGGGCCCAGGGGCAAGTGCAGGGCTGCAAGGGCAGCTCCGGGTCTCCTAGGAGGGAGAAGGGCCTTTCCGGGGACACAAGGCAGCTTGAGACTCCTCTCCATACTCACTCTCTTGCACACCTGCTCCAGTCCAGCAGGGCAGGCCAGCTTGTCCCACACCTATCCCACCTCTAGGTCTCTGCTCTGCAGTGCTCTGCCCCCAGAAAGCTCTCTTCTCCCTCCTCCCTTCTGCATGTCCACATCCTTCCTCTCCCTCCAGCTGACCCCTTTGGGATTTGCAAGCTGGCCCTATCTCCTCCCTGAAGCCTCTTGGGCTACTCCAGCCCCACATCATTCCCGGAATCCTTCCTGCAGCTGGATTTGCCTGGTGCTCTGTGCTTCTGTGCTATACGGTGTCTCCCAGTGGCGGGAAGGCTCCTGGAGAGCCGGGATCTGTCCTAACCCTCTGTCTACCCCAGCTGGACAGCCAGGCCCAGCACACAGTAACATGCACTCAGGCCTAGAAGGCAAAACATACTGAAACCAGCTTCAGGCTGCTTGATGTTCACCTGCTCACACCGAGATTCTTCCTGAGACATCTCCAGACAGCAAGTGGGGATGGGGCTGCATGCTTGATACTTGGGGGAACATCCTGTCTGGTCTGCCAGGGTGCACTCCACACCCCTACTGCTCCAGCACAGTGTGCAGCCTAGCCAGCCCCAGCCCCAGGGTCTTTTCACATGACAAGTGAGGGTTTGGAGGGCCGCTTTCCACTCAGGCTGGTCATCCCTGCATCTGAGAGGCCCTTGCTAGCAAGCACTGGGGGGGCAGGGTGCTGGGACACCAGTGAAGACGGCTCTTCCACTAGCCACTCTTTGTTTTGGGGCCACGCTCCTACCCTCATCTGAACTTTACAGGAGTTGGCATCAAAGGGGCCCACAATCTTGCCAAACCAGTCTTTTTTTGGTTACCCAAGAATCGAGGTATCTTTCACCCAAAATGGAAATGTTCCCAACCATCCCCACCCGGCAGGGCCCAGCAAATGCTTCATCTCTGGTTGGAAGGTCACTAACTTGGCTCTTCCCTCCCTCCTCACTCCTGGATTCCATCCTCTGAAGAACTAAAAATAATGAAGGGCTAGGGAAGCAAGGCGAGGGAGGAAGCTCAGAGGCATAGGAAATGTTTTGGTGAACACAGGGGCCTAGCCCAGCTCTCACATCAGGGGCCTCTCAGGGCCTCAAAGACTGCTGGGCCCAGAGGCCAGGAGGGGACCAACAATAGGAGGAAACAGGGAGTGGCTGAGGGCTGGGGAAGAGCATGCGGGGGGTGGGCAGCCTTTCTTCAGGCTGACTTCCTACTGGATAAAGCTCCCAGGACAGCAGGGCTCAGCCTTTCCTCTGGGAAAGGGCGCCAGGCTCTGGCCAGCCAGTGAGGGCCACCCCTGCAACATGCATCAGGAACCCTCCCTCCCTTCGGCTTGTCCACTCCTCCCAAGGGACTTTATTTTTACTTTGGTAAATGCAAAAAAACAAGGCTGAGTTCCAGAGGGTGGAAATTTACTGAGGGCCCTCACTGGTCAGCAATTAGCATTGAGGTTCTCCGAATGCTGAATGTCCCAGGGTCCCTCCTGGGCCAATCTCTCAGAGGGACCATCAAGGACATCTGGCCCCACCTCTACCCCAACATACCTCCTAGGGCAGAGCTTCCATGACCTGGGGAGGCTAAAGGTGCTCAAAATCCTTCTTTCTCAGCCCTTGGAGATGTAAGACTGGGCAGGAGGGGGCTGAAGCCCACTGCATGTGAGCTATTCCAGTAATGATAATATGTATCCAGTGCTTATTAGAGTATTACAGAGTGATACATATTTGTTATGTACCTGTATGTTAAGAATATCTTATCCCAGAGCTGTTCCCATTTTACAGATGGGAACACTGAACCAGAGAGATGAGACAACTTGCCCAAGGTTCTATAGATGATTACTCAGGCAGACTAGCTCCAGGGCCCAAGCTCTTCATCACTTACAAGACTGCTCCTTTTCTTATCATTGGTAAAATGTAGCTTTATAGTCAGATAAACTCAGGTTTCGATCCTGTCATTCCTAGTAGTGGTATTAGATAAGCTGTTAAACTTGTCTGAGCCTCAGTTTTTTCCTTATCTGTAGAATGAGAATACCACCTATCCTGCAGGATTGTTTCTGAATTCTCTGGGTGCAGTGCCTGCTGTATAGACAGGAACACCCAATAAAGGTGGATGCGTATTTCATACCTGTCATGTGTACTGTCTGGTCTCTGAGTCTCCCAGGGTCAAAAGCCTGTGAACACGATGAATCACATGGGAGGCAGGTCTGCACTGGCTCCCCTAGACGTTAGCAGCAGGGTCTGACTACCTCCTCCACTTGCCCGCCTTGAACCCTGCTAGCCTTGAACTCCGCCTTTCCTTGAGAAAATGCAACAGGTAAAGGACACAGCCAGCAGATAGTAGGTCCCCAATTAATAGTCCTATTCTCTGCCAGAAACTGAGGTTTGCCCAGCTTCTTTCCAGAACTCCAAAATGCTCAAGAGCCACTTTTAAGCCAGGTATAAAAGAGAGTGAACAGACAGCAGGAGGCTTGGCACAGAAAGCACCAGCAGCTCTTGTGTTTCCTGCAGACCACCCCTTGCCCAAGGCTCCCCCAGGGACCTGGGGTCTGAAATAAGTAACTCTGCTTGGTCCCTGGGGCACTCAGCCAGGCAACCAGACACAGGCAGCCCTGCTGAGAGGCCACATGTGGAAACACATTCTTCATCCCATGCTGGAAGATGACATTTAAAAAGCCAGGAATCTGAAAGGAAGTTTTCTGCAGAATGTTGAAGAATCTACAATGTCATCTTCTCTTCCTTCAGTTCTCACAGGCACAGCCCTGCTGACCCTTCGCACAAACTTCTGTGTGAGCTGCTCCTTAATTCTCCCTTGTACTTTCTCAGAGATTCCCTGAGATGGAAAAAATCTTCTAGTTATAAAGGGTATTAAAGAACTAAAAATAGACCTGCCATTTGATCCTATAATTCCTCTATTAGGTATATATCCAGAAGACCAAAAAAAAAAAAATCACACTGCAATAAAGATATCTGTATTAGAACGTTCATGGCAGCCCAATTCATAATTGCTAGGTCATGGAAGAAGCCCAGGAGTCCACGATCCTTGAATGGATCGATAAATTGTGGTATATGTACACCATGGAATACTATGCAGCCATTAAGAAAGATGGAGACTTTACCTCCTTCATGTTTACATGGATGGAGCTGGAAAATGTTCTTCTTAGCAAAGTATCCCAAGAATGGAAGAAAAGGTATCCAA
>CAUYTI010101837.1:0-14792 GCA_963575145.1 Galago senegalensis | reverse complement strand
GAACTTTTCTAGAACTAGAGTATAAATATTGTAACACAATGACTAAGTAAATGACACAAAGTCTATGTTAACCAGTTTGATGAAAATATTTCAAATTGTATATGAAAACACTACACTGTACCCCATGTTTGCATTAATGTACGCAGCTATCATTTCATAAAAAGAGGAAAAAAGAAAAAGAAAACAAGAAAAAAAGAATTCTCCATGAGAGACATTATTTGAAAGACTTATCATGAGAAACACCTTAATTTTCCAGGTTAATGTCTTTACTGACCCATTCTCTGGTTTAAGCCACCAGCTAATGTGAGATCATTTAATTTACACTGGGTCTTCAGGAAGACATACCACTGGACTTGAGATCTATAATGGCACCTTGGTACGACAGCCTTGTGTAGATGGTAGCCTTTTAGGCTTATATATAACATTTATCTATAAAAAAAAAGAGTGTGAAGCTGCAGGTCAACAAAGATAATAGCAAAATTGACTTATTTCACTTACTCAACAATTAATTGTTGAATGCCTACTAATTTATGGTAAGCATAGTGACGGATACAGCAATGATCTCAAACCAATTGTCCCTTGAAAGCTCACCATCTCCTAGGAGAGATTATATATGTAAATGATTTATATAATTATATTTCAAGGGAGAAAATGATAAGCAGCATGAGCTAAAGTACCACAGGAATTCAAAAGATGAGAAAATGATTTCTTGCTGGAAGAGCAGGTAAGACTTGAGCTAGCTATAATTCAAGTGCCCCTGAAAAGGTCTGCTATAGGTTCAAAAAAGTTGTGAAATACATCCAAAGAGTAAAGGAATTATGAACTTTGTTTGACTTCTGCACTAACGGTTCATTTGTTAAGGTGGTCACAGGACCAATATGAGAAATACCTCTGGTGTGGAGAATTCACAACAGCCCTAACGCTATCTGGGATCCTGTAGCAAAATACATCCCAGTTATCTTGCTTATTTCATGAGCAAACAGTGGAGAAAGTGCCAGAGGCTCATTTGAATATCTTACATAAGTAAATATCCATATTTGACCTCCAGAAACCATATTCATGATTAGTCTAAACATTTTCTGTACTAACAAGGAAATTGATTTCTTTTATCAAAGAGAGAACAGGAATAAATCCCTAGAGGAAATTCAGTAGCACAGCACTTTCTTCTTGAGCTCATAACTTTCCTCTTGCTCATGGGGCCACTTAGGGCTATTGCTGCAAATACAGCTTTATGCAGAGGCCCTTGGACGTTTCCAATGTCATGCAACTCTCAGACTTTACTCTGGAGTGAATAATGCCACATGACAGACTAGGAGGACAAGCCTTGCGCTTGGCTTCAGTGGACTCTGAGCAGTGGTCTCTCCAGATAGCATCCCTCTTCCAGAATCTATGCTCCTCATCTCTGAAACTGTAAGCTAAACACAAACACAGCATTCCACGGTCACGGCGAGGAAGGACGATGCATCTGGTTGAACTTGCACATGGCACAGAGCACGTCATTCTTATGGTTTACTACTCCTGCTGGCAAAACTCACTTCTTGTATCTTAATAACATTTATTTTAAAAACTGTCATGTTGCTTTATATGGCGAGTACCGATCCCATCTGCTGAAGTAGGATATTTCTTGCAGCAGTTTCCACTGGGAGGTCTTCTCCTCCCTGTCTTTTACATTCTGAACTCTACAAGCTCCCCTCCCAGCAGCTGATTCAATTCCTAACACTCTCCCCACAGCCATTCTCTCACTCTCCCTTAATCCCTTGAGTCCTCTCCCAGTCTAGCAACTCTTCCTTTTTTTTTTTTTTTAAATTTCCCTGTATATCTTCTTTAGGGCATTTGGATCATTATTTCAATAATACTCCTACTAATCCCCTGAACCTCTTTACTACTCTGGAATTTTTTCCCATCCACTTGTATTATAAAAGCCAACACCAGATGAATCCAACAACCTTAGTGTCTGTACTTGGACGGGTGAACATGGTTGTAAAAAGCCACCCAACAAGACTACTTGATCGCTGATTTAAAGCTGTTTCTTTTCTCCCCAGACTGCCTCCTCCCATACTCTGCCGCCCCTCTGCCAATACTCACATCACAGAGAGAAGAAAAACCATCTGGTGGAGATGGCCTCAGCTTCCTAAATCTAAACCTACACACCCCTCTCTCCGTGATGGTAAAGAAGCTGTTCCTCCCTCTATTCAAGAGGAATCCTTCCCCTTGTGTTCCAAACTCCATCTACTTCTCCCTTCCTGGGAATCACACATCCTCCTTTTAATCGCATACTTGATCTGTCTCTCCCTCTCTCTCTCCGTCCTACATGACTATCATCAGCTTATTACCAAGTTTACAACTCTGTTTAAATAATCCATCCTCACGCTTATATCCCACTTCAGCCCTTGTCACCTTTTCCTCCTTCTTTCCCATCAAATTGCCATAGGACTTGTTGGTACTCGTTGGCTAAATGTCCTCCATCACTGCCTAGTCCTGGTAGCCACTGCAATTTGGCACCTACCTCTGCTACTGCACCGAGAGAGCCTGGTCTGTGGTCCCCAGTGACCTCAGTGCTGCGGTACCCAGACGACACTTTCAGTCTTCATAACTGACATCTTAAATGACATCTTGGTATCCTTTGAGACGTCAAAATCTTAGATAGCCACTTCCTCCTTCTTAAAGCTCTTTCTCCTGATTTCTCTTCCTCTTACCTCTCTGGTCATTCTGTCTCTTTTCGTACGCTGGTTTCTCACATTCACTCTCTCTCCAGTATCTTATACTAATGTAATAATAGTATATATCCTACTAATCGAGTGTTTTTATGTATGTCACACACACAGCTTCAATTGCCAGCCCTCCACAGGCGACTTGCATCTTTAAATAGTAAGCAGAGATCTTTGCTCTGAGCTCTAGATCATTATATACAACTGGCCACTTGGCATCTTCTCATTAAATGTTGCAAAATTACCTCTGCCTTAACAAGTCTGACCAAGTAAACAATCCTGAATGCCATAGCTGGTATTCTCCCAGGGTTCTCTATCTCAGAAAAAGGTAATTGTGCAATACTCCCTGTCCAGCACTGTGTGGGCACTTGGGTTATGTCAATATGCAAAGCAAGACTCTGCAGTCCCTGGATCCTACATTCTAGTAAAAAGAACATTGTGTCCACCTGGAAGAAGGCAAGTGCCTCCTCCCACCTATTCACCTACATTCATCCTTGCAGTCCGTAATCTGTTCCCCACACTAGACCCAGAGCGAGAAAGAGGCGGGCACCACTGGATGACGAGAAAAGACCACCTAAAATGATCCAAAAGTTGAATTAATTAAAGAATGCAGAGCCTGGAGCCAGAGCTGATCGTGAGAACCATGGACCCTAAGGATTGCCAGAGATTTGGGGAGGGCTTCAGACTTAAGGTGGCCGGAGGTTTGAGATCCTTTTATTAAGATTGCAAAGGTCGAGGAGAACATCATGGATATTTCAAGTACATGAGACTATCCTGTTTAAACTTCATTCAACATTTGACATTAGCAACACATGATGCATTTGTGAGGATGTGTCCACAGCTGCAGAAAAGGGTGTAACTTTAAATTGCACACATGCCTGCCAACCCCTCAGACAGAAGAGTCACTTCTGAAGCCAGAGCTAGAACTTACCTAACAGCTAACAAATCAGTAATATCTGAATACAGGTATTAGGCGGTTTTGTCAAGAGACTTGTCAGAGATGGAAATAACCAGGCCGTTAACAAACTACTTAATAACCAGACCGCTAACAGCAAAACAGGAGTTCATTTCAGAAGAAACCAAGTGAGAATTATTTTCTAATGGGTTGTACCCTTCTTCAAGATAGCTTTTGCATCTTAAATATGGAGGTTAAGGATGAGAAAACTATACAGGGTGGCCATAAAGTTTGTGTGCAATTTAAAATAGGGTGCAACTTTAAATTGCACACGAACTTTATGGCCACCAGTATACTGTGGCCCAAATTCAGCCCGCCAGCTTTTGTACATAAACTTTACTGGAATACAAACATGTTCATTAATTTCTATATTGTCTGCACTGCTTCCTGCTACAACAGCACTGAGTAATTGCAATGAAGATCGTATGGTTCTCACGCCCTAAAATATTGACTATCTGGCCCTTTACAGAAAAAGCTTGCCAAACTTTGATATACTGAATCCATGTAAATTTTCATATATGGATATTTTTAAATCTGTATATTTAATCTGATAACCAAACTAAAATATAAGTTTTCTAAATAAAATCATGTTTTATTCCTTTCATCAGAGCCCTTAGTGAAATCTGATATAATTGTACAGCCAGGAAATTGGCAGACAAAATCAAATAACTATTGCTGTAATTCCTGGTTACTCCAGAAAAAGTCGAAAAAGAAAACTTACATTCAAAATAGAAAAAAACAAAACAAAAAAAAATAGAAAAAACATAACATGAAGGCTATGTTAACCAGTTTGATTAAATATTTCAAATTGTATCTAAAACCAGCACATTGTACCCCATGATTACATTAATGTGCACAGCTATGATTTAAGAAAAAAGAAAAAAAATAGAAAAAACAATTGTCAAGACTGTCTGTGTGACATTAAACAAAGGAAATACAAGTTTCAAGGATATTCAAGCTGATGTATTAGCACTGCAACATGTAATATAGATTGTGGAACCAAGAAATAGTCATCAGATGACAGAGCTGGGAAGTATAAATTCATTCCTGCTTCTGTAAAAACGTAACAATGGTATATATATTACTAATCCAGGGCTTCTATTTATGTATATGAATGCAAATATGCCCTGTTCTCATTAGTGAATGCCAAATACCTAGACCAGCTCACACAGAGTCAGGAGTCAGTGGATAAACACTTCTTGAATAAATGAATGAATTAAACCACCTCAACAAAAATTGCTCTGTACATAATTATGCAAACAACTACCTTTTAAAATTATGTATGCCTTACAAAGTCTATTTCTAAATCGTCCAAATTTTAAAAAAATCTTTAACCCACACAGTTGCATACTAATGGGGTGTAGGTGCCTGCTGAGACCTGCACATCTTGTTAAAATTTACATCTGGACATTATAGATCAGACACTGCCTGCTCCACATGGACTGCCTGGCGCACCTTTTAACACAACAACCACAAAGCCCCCAGCATCCTGGAGACAAGACGACATGGGAAGGGACATGGCACAGGCTGACACTGACCTGTGAGCTCCCTCAAGCTGGTATTCCGTTGGGTGACTAATGCATGTCAAGTGACACTGTATTTCCCTCAAAATTTTAAAAATATCCAGCAAAGTCCCTGGAGTCCTCCTTGATTCCACAGTATTCATTTCTCCCACATTCATCCTTGTAAGTCCAACTCCTTCAAGAAGTAACTCATATTTTAACTTCTTCAAACAGCCTTCCTTGATTACCCAGATGGAATAAATATCTCTGATTTATCTGAATTTCTGGCATGTGGCAGAGACCCCCAATATTTATTCTCTTCTTTGATCTTAGAAACAGAACCTTAAATTTTGGTTGGGCCAAAAGGTAACCTAGAATAAAGACGACATTTCCCAACCCCTCTGTATGTGAGACTAGGGGGTAAGTTGAGATGAAACGTAGGAGGCATTTCTGAGATGAAATTAGCAGGTGTTCTCCAAGGAAGAGGAATTGTCCTCTACCTCTTTCCCTCCTCCCTGCTGGAGCAGACCCAGAGGTGAAAGCTACACAGGGAGGAAGGCAGAGGAGCAAGAAAGAGGGAACCTGAACTTGAAAGGCTGCCCCAGCAGCCCTGCCCTGCTGACCCTCAGGCTGCATTTAAGGAGCAAGGAATAAATTCTTACTAACTCACTGTGAACCTGAGTATTCTATTTGCAGCTGAAGATATTTTAACTATGGCATTCATCCCTTCCTACCCTTGACTGTGGTCATTTATACATATACATTCTAAAGTTGCTAAACTATAATCTTAGGAATTAAAAGTCCATGTTTAAGTCATTCAACAAATGGTTATGCCATCTGCCAGGAACATTATTTTTACCTTGAGGCAACTAATCCGTGCCTAGTCTATAGTAGGACAAGAGTAAGTACATGCATCTTGAGTGAATGGATGACTCACAGTAAATGGTTAGCAATAAATAAAAATTCCAATAAACATTTTATATCTTTGATATACTTTTGAGGGGGGAAAAATAACATGAAAAATTCTTTTTAAAAACCATACATTTAGGATTTTAGGGCTAACTAATGTAACTGTCCAGTTTATTTGCTTTAACAAAATAATAGCAACTCAGTGTGGCCACAGCAAATTATATCCTGCTGGTCAGAAACTTGGTGCCTTTTTTTTTTTTTAGGAATGGGATCTCACTATGTTGTCCAGTAGCTCACTGCAGCCTCCAACTGCTGAGCTCCAGCAATCTGCCCACCTCAGGCTCCCCACTAGCTACATTTTGTCAGTTTCAAGCAGGAAAAATTCAGAAGAAAAGGTTGACAACTTAACAAATTACAATTTACCAAAGTTCAATTACAAATGATTGAATACAGCAGGGTAGCCTAAAATGTTTGCAAACAGTAGTTCATAAAAAGCAAACGAAAGGGAAAGCCAACATGGTCCAATGCAGGTACTTGCTGGACCAGATCATCGTGCAATCTGTGCAGAGACCCCACAGTCCCCACCTTCTTCAGCAGTCTCCCACCTGGTTTCCTCACATCCCCAGTTGTTCTTTTCCAATCTCTACATTGTAACCTTAGTGATCTTTTCAAAATGCACAGGAGAAGCTAGATGTGGTGGTGTGCACCTGTAATCCCAGCAACTCAGGAGGCTCAGGTGGAAAGATCACATGAGCCCAGGAGTTCAAGTCCAGGCTGGTCAACACAGAGAGACCATATTCAAGACAAAACAAAAACATCTTCCAGAGACTTGAGGGATGAGACTGGCTTCCCTCCCAGGTGCAGAAGATGATGCCTCTCTGACTTCAGCGTGCCCGAGAACCACGTTGGGTTCTCTGCCCAGTAGGTCCAGGGTGGGGTCAGAGATTCTCCATTCCTTTCCAGCTCCCAGGTAATTCTGATACTGCTGGTCTAAGGACCACACTTTGAGTAACAGGCCCTGCAGACTCTCCTGAGGTCTGGCCCCGCCTGCTCTCAGCCTCACTGCCCAGCACTCAGGGGACCCATGGGGACAGCATTGCCCATGTTCCTGGCCTCTACTATCACCAGCCCCACACTGCCTGCAGCAGCCTCTCTCTAGCTCCTGACCTTCCACATGGGCACACCTCCCTTCACACACCAACTCAAGCCCCCATAGCTGGTCTGCTCTTTCTTCTCTTCCTCAGTTTACAAGTGCATGTGTGATTGTTTGATTATGTTGGTTATTCCCACTAGACTGTTGGCTCCACAGGGACCACGTGGGTTTTGCTTACTGCTGTGGCCCTAGCACTTACCAAGAGGCCTGTCACATAGTGGGCACCCCATAAATCTTAAAACAGTAAATCAATAAACTCTTCTAACTATGCCCTCCCACAGTCAAAAGAATCTTACAAACACAAGGAATTGAAAGTGGCCAGTATCATAATAATAACAATAGCAATAATATAAATAAAGCAGCTAACTCTGTTGAGCATTTCTGGGGTCCCGAGCTCTCCTTTCCACCCTTCACGTACAGACGTGCTCTGAATCCTCACAACAGCTCTGTTAGGTGGAGGTTAATCCTATACCCAAATGCAGATGAGGAATTTAAGGTTCTTTGTCAGTAATTCCATAAAAATAATTCAACGTAATAAACACAAAAGGTATAATCTAAAGCTACTCTCAGTCACTCAGTTCCCTTTTCTGCAACCCAGTAGGCGACCAGAGATCCCACAGTCTCTAATGTGTCCTTAATTCCAGGCCATGGTTTTCAGAGCTTTCTGGAATATGCTCTTCATTGCTCCGCTCTGTTCCCGTGAAGACTAAGTTTTCACCTACTCAGTCACAGAGAGCCAGCCGGGATGCTCCTCCCCCTGTAACAGTCCACACCCTGGAGCCCTCAGGGTAAGAGGCTTTAAAGCCACCCATATCTCAGGACATCCGCCCCTTCGGGGATAAGAAATGGAAGCAGAAGCCTCCATGCTTCTGTCCCTGCACCCATGTCAGAAATAGAGTATGGGGCACTGCCAACTCCTCACAGATGGCCAATAAGAGAGCTGTCTGGAAACGGCCTGTGATATTTCTCAACTTCTTTCTAGATTCCTCATTTTAAATGTCTTGAGGGGAGGGGGGGACTATGGGAAGAGGGAGGGTATTTGGGGGGACTTCACCTAACGTACATGATGCAATGGTACATTTCAAAACTATTAAGCAATGAGTATAATTGTGATGGATGTGTTACTTAGTTCAGTGTAAACATTTCATATCATATATTGAAGCAGTACCTGAACCCCATACATGCATCAATGTACAATGTTATGATTTAATAAAAAATAATTAATTTTTTTTTTAAAAAAGAACTTTAATCTAATTTTCTAATAACAGTTCCATGGAACCTCTAATTACAGAAGTGTTTATTCTCTATCTTTTGGAGAAATGGAAAAATCATAAGAAAATAAGCCAATTATCAAGAATTAAGTTTATAAAATATTGGCAGAAGATGACTTGGAATATTGGGAAACAGAGTCTTTGACAATTTCTGTAGCTTACAATATTCTGCTCTGAGAAGAGGACACCAGTGTTCTATGCCTGCTTGTGAGCTTTGAAGGCTGTGGGTACCATCCTGCTTTGTAAGAGAGCACAAGAAAGGTCATTTTGGTAGTAAGGATTTAAACAGGAAGCAAATTCAAGTTCACATCAATAACCCAACTTTAAAAAAATATTTACTGACCATTTCAAGATTTTGCTAACCATATGCCATCCTTCCCTGGAAGTGATAATATTCACCCAAGGATGCTATTGAGAAAGAGACTAAATTCAGCCTCAGACATCGATATATGTTGGTATTTTTATTTCAAAGAGGATTCGTTTAAATTACCACCAAAGTTCAGGGAAACTGAAGGTAGCATATAAACTGTTCTGATTAGAATATTTTGAAATACAAAGATTAATTCTACCTTCATAATGTGAAACTATATCATGGATTTTATTAAATACCAAAATTATTGTATTTTTTTTGAGACAGAGTCTCACTATATTACCCTCGATAAGAGTGCTGTGGTGTCACAGCTCACAGAAACCTCAAACTCTTGGGCTTAAGTGATTCTCTTGCCTCAGCCTCCCAAGTAGCTGGGACTACAGGTGTATGTGGCCAGTGCTGTAACCACTGTGCTACTGGTCCCGAGCCAAAATTATTGTATTCTTAAATAAAATCATAAAATTATGTAGACTTAGTTAATATAGTTAATGCAAATAAAATACCAAAATTATTGTATTCTTAAATAAAATCATAAAATTATGTAGACTTAGTTAATAAAATATACAACACTATGTATAAAATTTTAGGTACACAAACATTACTAGCTGGAGGCCGTCCTAATTCATATGCCTATCTGGTAGATTTAGTTATAATTCTATTTACGTGAGTTTAAAGTTGATGATGTTACAAAGCCAAAATATTCTTAAAGCAAAATGAGTGTTCATGTTTATGGAAGAGATTGTATGCAAAACTATGTCAGAATTCAATGACTATCTGTCCTACCACAAAATATTTGCTTATAATGTTAAAGAAAATAACATTCAAAAATCAATACTGTGTATTGGTCTGAGACAGCTTTAGCACCTGTTTACTCTTCTGTTTCAGCACAGCAGGGAATAGCCTGCAAGGGTATGAAGGTCACTGCTACTGATGTGTCCTGCACAGGGTAAGGATGCGCCCTCTAAACTCTGTGGGGATATTATACCATCACAAGTCAATATACTAACAGACCCAAAAAAAAATGGAGACATTGAGATTCCACTTGCTACTTGATGTTTGGTTTAAAACATCGTCCTGAACAACCATCATTCCAAAATATGACTGATTTTTTTTTTCAGTCTTAGAAATGGAGTTTCTCCAACTCATCTCCAATCTTTGTCTATGGAGCAAAAACAAGTTGTCTGTTACCCTCTTAGTAAAGATGAAAATATTGCCAAGGCCAGAATGCTCTCCATGCCATTCTCAATAGGGCATGAAAGTGTCCTTTACATGAATTATAAGTAGATTTATTGAATAAGAGATCAATAATTTAGACACCTCTCTAAAAAGGTATCTGTCAATTCTCCATAATAATAGCTCCCACTCTACCAATAAGCAAAATACCACCAAAATCATCCGTCAGTGAATTATGCCAACCCCAATGGCTTTTGTTGTAATGTTTATTTTCAACATCCGAAGAGGCATAAAGAACAAGCATCTGGTTTTCAGTAAGTCTTTTCATCCCATTTACTGGCATTTAATTGAAGCATATGAAGTTCAAATAACTCATGCCCTCTGTCTAAATGCAATTACCAAGTTTGCACCAGAACACATGGTTCTGCAAGCCAATTCTGATCACAGCTTTTCCTTTGAAAATAAACATAATAAAAACAATCTTCTCCCAGATTTCATATTCATACATCCCAGAACAGATGTTCAATATGGGAACTTAACATCTTATTAACAACAAAATATTCTCACATTATAAACAACAAAATGTTTAACCTGTTGAGAAGACTAGATAATAATAATTCAATACCCAGGCAGCGTCACGCATTAGTGTTTCTGGGCATCATTTAACTGAAGTCTGAAATATGAGAGAGAAGACTGGAATGTTTCAGGGGCAACTCTTACAATATCGTATCCACCACTGAAAATCTAGGTGGCCTTATAAAGTCATCTCCCATCCTAACCATATTTCATTATCTGCAAATAAGGAATTTTAAAAAGTCTTGCTCAAAGCATAAATATTCCAAAAATAAAGTGAAATTATGAAAGAAAAAACTCAGGGGGAAAAAAGGTTTCTTTTGGGTTCAGAAAGCTCAAGACTCCTGACATGTTTTAACACACAGCTCGCAGTTTGCTCAGTTTAGTTCCATGCAGAAAAGTTATAATCTTTATTTAAGTGAGGAGATGATCTCTACAGACAATACAAGAATCTTTTAGCTTTTTAGGTAAACCCCATTTTCTTCAGAGCAATACGAGAGAGTCATATTTCTGTAATAGTGAGAGAAGATAATGGGGGAAAGAAACAGCAGATTTCTCATTATCCAGCCAAGACAGATGAATATGACCCTCTGTCCTTTTTAGAGATGACTTTGCCCCAATTGCAAACATATCAATATTATTACTTAAGGAAGATACAAACTTTAAAGTAATAAAAGTTTCATTTTAAAGCAGATACACCATCAGAACTCTTTCCACATATAGTGAAGACTTTTTTTTTTTTTTTGCAGTTTTTGGCCAGGGCTGGGTTTGAACCCGCCACCTCTGGCACATGGGGCCAGCAGCGCCCTATTCCTTTGAGCCACAGGAGCCACCCTATAGTGAAGACTTTTAAAGGTCATATTTTAGTATAATTATTTTGGAAACGATGGAGGCTATCGGAAGAAAAAATGAAGAATTGGGATGCATCCCCTAGGAAATTAAATATTTGACATTAATTTAGAACAATGTTTGAACTTTCACATCCTAATTATGGGTTGCTCCATTTCTAAGGATGCTGTGGCAAAATCTAAGGGAGCTGAACCTCACAAAACCAATTTCTCACATAGCACTGAAGAGGCTGTTGGATCTGTGCAAACCTTAGACACTTAATTGATGCACTGATCCTGGGCCAGTGGAAATGTTGTGACTTTTAGAAACAGGAACAGATTGGCAAAGGGAGTAGAGAACTAAAATATCAACTTTCTACAGCTGAAAATAACCCGGGAAAGTGTAGAAGACAAAATGGATTTTATGCCCTGAAGCAATTCATTACAGACATTTCAATGCAAGATAAAACATAAACAGATGTTGAAATTAATTAACCAAACCTACCAAACCAACCTGATGAAAGCAACTCTGCAGTGAAAAACACAAGTTAGGATGTTATGGGTTCAATGAAGCAACTATTTCTTTCTGAATAGCTAAAGCAAAAGGATGAATTCCAAATGTAGTATTCACCCTGTTTTGCTATAACCCATGAATATTCTAGTTTGAAAATACAGAGGAATTCTGTGTTGAGGTTTCTATTACTAAACGTGTATGTTACATGTTGAAGTCTCAGTAACATGGTCTATTTCCCTGGTGCTCATTCAGCACCTATTAGGCTCACAGTGGGGCTGTAGGGATATAAAGATGAGAAAGACACAGTACTTGCCTCAGGGAGTTGACAGCCTACCTCCAAGGAGACATACAACTCCATGGGTGACTTCAATGCCGTGTGACAAGGACAGTAATGCAGAAACATAAAGAGGGACTACAACCAATCAAACGTAAGTATAGAGTAAACTTTTGCACCAAGATGAAACAACAGTATTTTGTGACCATTTGTTCCAATGACTCTTAAAATATATGTGTGTTGGGGGAAAGCGGAGGGAGGCCAAAGACAAGCAATATAATTAATACAGGTTTATTTAGTAAAGACAGGGGTCTTGCTACGTTGCCAAGACTAGTCTTGAACTTCTGGCCTCAAACTCTCTTTACACTTCAGCATCCCAAAGTGCTGGGATTACATGGGTGAGTACCTGGCCCACAACTGATGTTACACAGGACAATTTTTCACTGATAGGATTCGTGTCACAGGACACATCCCCAATTCATGTCACATGACACATCCCCAGGCTACCACCTAATAAATGCCCACAGTAGCACACATACACACACACATTGTGACCAACCAATAGCTCCTACATTAATTCCAAATACTACCTTCCCTAGTTTAGAATCCCTGGGCCATTCAGCAAGTATCTATCTATTCAGTAATGCAGTATGACACTTTGACACTATAGGGCACAGTCCTAAGAAGACAAACTGTTCCCACTTCCTGTGGGCATTAACTAACATTAGGTCTTTAGACAAACCCTGAGCATTTGTGCCTTTTCTCCATTGAGAGATGGTACTATTTTAAAAGGGAAAGCAAGCATTATGTCTGTTAATTGTGACCACCACCCTACCTGGCACACAAGGAACACAGAATTTTAATATCAACATACATCAAACCCCAATCAACAAGGAGTAGTGTAATGTATTAAACCCTTCAGAAACCTAACACCATCTACACTGAACCAGGAATCTTCACACGGTAAGGAGTGATATTGGAAAAGAACAGTACACATGGAGAGACTGTTTCTTGGGCAGGCGGAGGTTGTAAACTTTGGTGGAATTTTGCCTAGCATGACCCATGTACACTTTTAGACTTAGAAAATCCGTCTCTGTGGCCCCTGCCAGTTCCCCGACTAAATAGGCCCAGTGTTTCAGCTGCTGAGGCTGAGGTAAGATCAAACGTTTTTAGGTCCTACAGATAAATAGGACAAAATGTATCATCTGTAAACTACTAAACATCTTGATGGAGCTTCTAGTTTTTTACAGTTTGCATGAGTCTGAAGATAAACATTGAACTAGACAAAGATTGCCCCCAAATCCACTCTTCATCATGCTGTTTTAAACCACATTCAAGGCCATGGAAAGAAACCCAAAAGGGATGGTCCCAACTCCTGAGATGCTTGGAGCCTATTCACAGGTTCCCACCTTCATCCATCACAGGGTCCCAAGTTCACTCTGGATTTGTTGATCAAATAATCTCTGACCTTGGCTTGAGATTTTAGAGGCTAATTCATGAATTCAGCTATAGAAAGGTACTTGATTTAGTTTTTTTTAAAAAAAGAAAAAGAATGAAAGGCTATATCACAACATATTTTTCCATCTTCCTGGGGTGAAGTAAGAGCATAACTCAATAAAACTTTCACAAATGAAAAAGCTACAAAGGCCATTCAAGAGGACAGTGTGTTGACCATTCTGTCTACAGAATCAGTTTATCTCAGGAAGTTAAAGGAGATCTGGAATGCTTTGAAAAACTTGGTTCAGTCTTATTTTCAGAAAGAGTTGATTAAACTGGAGGAAAAGATACATTTCCTTAAGAGAAAAGGTTGAGCATTAAGCAGGTAGGCTGAGCCAATCGGAGGAGAAAATGGGACTCTGATGATCAAAATAGACAGACACGGAAGGGCAAAGAGTTGTGCCCGGGTCTAACATGCTGGAAGAGTCTATTGGAAATGATAAGGGTCTTTGGGTGGTTACCAGATAAGGTATGGATGGAACCAAAAAAAAATCAAAGCAAAAAAGAGGGGCAAGATCTCAGGAAACAAATGAGTTAACTGTCCCCATGGAGTCAGGGATGTGAGAAATTACTGAAAGGCAGCTCTTAGGGATGGACAGTTGGACAGTTCATTGCAAGAAAAATGAGGAACCATGCAGGGGTGAGGAACCTGCAGCCTTCTGGACTGTTAAGTGTTGTCTTTTCACTAAATCCAAGTTTTATAGAACAGATTATTTTATTAAAAGGGGCACTAGATTCCATGGCACTCTATCCAGGGCACACAGTAAGGCTGTCTCAAAAGAAATAAAAGGGGAGGGGTGCAGCAGAGAATGGTGAATTTTCCTTGTCTCTTTTGGTACTTAAAAGAAAAACTTGAAATCAGAAGGTTGCAAGTTCCCCACCCTACTGAGCAAAAAACTCTCCAAAAATTCTTAAGCATCAAGCTTCAGCCTGGTAGTTATTATAGGTGGGTACCTAAATGTTATGTGTGCACTTTCTTTTTTTTTTTTTTCACGTCTTTTGAGTCTTTATTGTATCATCACCATTTTTCCTCACTGCAGTGAGAAACAGTCCTGTCTCCACTCCC
>CAUYTI010101836.1:0-12535 GCA_963575145.1 Galago senegalensis | reverse complement strand
GCCAGGCGTGTGGCGGGCGCCTGTAGTCCCAGCTTCTTGGGAGGCTGAGGCAGGAGACTTGCTTGAGCCCAGGAGTCGGAGGTTGCTGTGAGCTGTGATGCCACAACACTCTACCCAGGGGGACAGCTTGAGGCTCTGTCTCAAAAAAAAAAAAAAGATGGCACAAATAGAATTTATCATCTTTCTGACTTTTTAAAATATATACTATATATGTGCACATATATATACACACACATACACATACACACACAAGCATTTCCTCAAAGGGACTGGGAATTCTTTTAGATTTTAGAAATAACATCATAAAACCTGGGAAGCACTATTTAAATCCAAGTATATTTTCTTGTAAGATGTTATCTTCACCTCAAACCCAAATCTCATTCCTTTCTATATACATTTGGAGTCCCTTGGGTCCTTGGTAAGAGTAAATCTTTTTTTTTTTGAGACAGAGCCTCAAGCTGTCCCCCTGGGTAGAGTGCTGTGGCATTACAGCTCACAGCAACCTCCAATTCCTGGGCTCAAGCAAGTCTCTTGCCTCCGCCTCCCAAGTAGCTGGGACCACAGGTACCCGCCACAACGCCCGGCTGTTTTTTGGTTGCAGCTGTCATTGTTGTTTGGAGGGTCTGGGCTGGGGATTCAAACCTGCCACCTTAAGTGTACATGGCTGGCGCCTTAGCCAGTTGAGCTATAGGTGCCGAGCCACACAGCCCTACTTTGAAACTAATTCATAGCTTTTATAGGAATGTCATAGCCTAATTATAGCCTTAGATTATGGGAAGGGGGTGGGAGGGGGAGGTGAGGGGAGGTGGATAGGGGGAGGGAGGGTGATTGGTGGGGTCACCTCTATGGTTTATCTTACAAAAGTACAAGTGAATCTTTCTAAAAGTAGAGTATGAACATTTTAACTCAATAACTAAGAAAATGACATGAAGGTTATGCTAACCAGTTTGATGAGAGTATTTCAAAATGTATATGAAAACAGCACACTGTACCCCATGATTGCATTAATGTACACAGTTACGCTATAAGAAATAAAATAAATAAAAAAATAATTCTCTCAGAACTTATTAATTAATAACAATAGTTACTGAACTAGGATATAGGATAGTCCAGGGACTATTACAGGTGGTTTCTCTCTCACTGCCTCTTCTGAGTATGTAGTGGCCCATCTTAGATGAGAAATCTCAGTTAAAGGACAGAACTGGAGTCATAGTATACATGGCGGATCTAGGATTTGAGCTCAGGTCAGTCTGTTTTCAAAACTGACTTTTTGATGCTTTTGAGCATAGCACACTGCCTCGAAACGTTTATCATGAGCTTATTCTGAGATTCTGGAGTTATGGGGAGGCTCATTGCTAGTGTTTTATCTCACACTTTTAAGGAAAGGAAAGCATCATAGTGGTAAGTACTATGATGGGAGAGTCAAAGGTTTGGGTGGCTCATCAGGCCTATCTTGGGGTGGGGGGAACCCCACTCATGAATGATGCCACTCATCATCTCGGTACATTGACTAGAGGTGACAGTAGCCCATTTTGTAGATGGGAAAGATGAGACAGGGGATAGTTTGTAATCCCCTAGTACAGTCTGATTTAGATCAAAGGCTTTGCCAAACTGTTTTTCCATTGAGAAACATTGTTCTTTGTCCTGTAGAATGATAAACTCAGCAAACAGTAGGCTAAGAACAGGGGCAGCCAGTCAGCATCACATTGAAGTAGGAAAATTTCCAGGAGGAAAAACTCCTGGCAAAAAAGCCATTTCATAAGTGAGATTTCCTCTGAGAAAAGGAGGAAAAAGTTACTTTACTGGGTCAGATTTCTGAGACAAGTGGCTGACTCTGAACTGAAAGATACTCACAGGGACGGCAAGACACAGCTGGACAAGTTCTTGGGCCCTCAGAAACTTTATCCACATCCACACCCCTTTGTCATGTTTTTTTCAGTACCTGCTGCTTGTCAGATGATGGGTCCAGGTCGGGGAGAGTGTGGTGATAAAGGCAGACACAGAGGTAACCCTAAGGACCTCATGGTTCACTGGGGCAGAGGCCTGGGGCCCTTGAGGCAGGCAGCGATGAGGAGTGGAAGGCTTTGTATAAAGAAATAGACTTTGAAGAACCACTCCAAAGCCAGGCCCCTGTGCAGGCTGACTTCTGTTCAGGGAGTACTCTGCCTGGAAGTGGGAAATGAGGTGTGCTCGTTAGCAAAGGTGCCTGGCCAGCACTGTACAACTTGGCGCAGCATAAAGAGGGACAAACCCAAGCTGTGTGGGGCAGTCTAATGGTGACAGAGTCAGTGCCCAGAAGACATGGTCATGAGGGAGGGACTTTGCATCTGTGATCTGCAAGCATCTCTGCTCAGCCTAAATGGGAGCTTCAGAGTCTGGCCCAGGTCCTTGAGGAGCTCACAGTCTCCATGCTCTCAAAGAGCATGCTGGGGCCGGGCACGGTGGCTCATGCCTATAATACCAGCACCCTCAAAGGCCGAGGAGGGTGGATTGCCTGAGCTCAGAAGTTCAAGGCCAACCTAAGCATGAGTGAGACCCCATCTATAAAAATAGTCAGGCTTTGTGGGGGGGTGCCTGTAGTCCCAACTACTGGGGAGACTGAGGCAGGGGGATTGCTTGAGCTCAAGAGTTTGAGGTTGCTGTGAGCTATGATAACACTATGGCACTCTATCAAGGATAGCAAAGGGAGACTCTGTCTCAAATAAATAAAAAATAAAAAGAGCATGCTGGCATAGTGGACACCATCTTGCAAGCCACCATAAAGGGGCTCACAGTCATGACAGAGTTCCTTTTTGAGGGGTGGATGGAATTACGTATGTTCTATTCCCTTGGCAGAGCTGGCATCAGGGTATTAAAGGGGCAAAATCTGGGCCTCTGTGGTGGGTGTGGATAGAACCTGAAAGTTCCACAGATACCTTGTGCAGTGTGTATACTTGAATGAGGCTTGCCTCTGGGGGTGGAGCAGTCCTTGGACTGGGGAAAGGATTCATCCCCACCTTCTGGATGCCTTGATCCTAGGGAGGTTGGGGTCTGCACAATTGTACCTAGAAGCAGTATTTTTAGGATCCACCTAGAGCTGAAGCACATCTCCATAGGGTAGTTTTCAGCCCCCAAAGAGTCCCCCACACTACCTATATCTCTTCTTCCCCCAACCTGTGAGGTGTGGGGAGCTCCTAGTCAGGGGCCAGCTGCCTGCAGAAGAGTTACAGGACAGAGTCAGGGCACCCCAAGAATCAGCTGAGAGATGTTGGGCTCTGGAGCTTGATTGGCTATGGGGGAGGTGAGGGGATATCCAAGGTGACTCTAAGAAGCCTTGATGGGAAAACTGAACTTATGGTTGTGCTATTCACTGAGCGATCTGGAGAGGAAGTGGATAATTTTCATCTGGGCATGTTGCTTTAGAGATGTCTGCAGGACCATGTTGGATATGAATGTGGAGTTCAGTGAGAAATACAGTCTGAATATATGGATTTTAGAGCATCAGCATATGCTAGAGTTCTTAACTTTGTGTCTCCATTGATCCATTAGAGAATATGAGGAAAGCTATTTTTATCAGAAAAAAAAGTGTGTGATACACAAATCACGTGTGTCCATTTGTAGATACTTTAGGGATCCAAAAATATGCCTGGTGTCTGGATGGAGTGAGAAAAGGGAACGAGAAGAAAACCTTCAGAGGAGCAACACTTAATGAATGGATGGAGTAAAGAGCCTGCAAAGGACGTTGAGAAGGGCTGGCTCGAGGACAAGGTAGACCGTCCATCCAGGAGGGTGTAGACAAATACAAGTCAAGGTGAAAATTCCAAGAGAATGTGGTGAAATCATAAGACCTGCAGAAAAAGGCAGGTAAGGGAAAGATGAGGAAACAAGATGAGTTTAGCAGAGGGAGGAATGTAAATGCAGAAGAATAGGGGCCGCTTTATACCAAATATAAACCTGGAGGGAGTGAGGAGACAGGTCAGTAGATGTGACAAGGTGACAGGAAGGAAGGGGATATGCAGAACTGTAATGGGAGTGGAGGAGAGAACAGGAGTTTTGGAGAACTCAAGGATGATGTCTTTTGGACCTCCTCTGCCTCTGTAAGAAGCGGATGAGGTCAGCTAATTGGAAGGTTGCTGGCCATGATTTTGACTGCAAGCTTCCTGGAAGCTAGGGCCAAATTGGACCAGGGGAAATTATGTGGTTCCTTCTGTCCAAAAGTAAGAACTGTTTTTGTTCAGGAGATACATCAGCCCTGTCTGTCTCAGCCCAGTCGGCATCTCACGCTGGCCTCTCTGCCAACAGCTCAGCCCAGTCTGCATCTCACGCTGGCCTCTCTGCGAGCAGGGCAGCCAGTGCAACCTCTTCAGTAGGGAGACTGAGTCCCAGACGGGCCCCTTGACCCTTCTATCACCCTACCATGCTGCTGTCTCAGGTCTCCTTCTCAACCGCCTTGCCCTCCACTGGTCTTTGCCTCCTATTTCAGATCTGATGCCAAACCCTCTTGTGTTCTCAGAAATGACATCAAGTTCCCCAACTCTGCAGCTCCCCATAGATAATCTCAGAGAACATCCTCTTAGACCTTCTTACCATGGACACTTTCCTAGGCAGCCCCCTGTGAATCAAAATTATAAGATGTGATTCAGCCTCATATCGAACAAAAAAGAAACCACAGAACACATTTTAGTGAGGAGATTTGAAAAAAATCTTGTTGATGTAAGTACTTAAGAGCTTAAAGTGCTGTGTTGGTTAATATCTTTCTTGACAATACAGAGAAAGCAGGTTGGGGGATGTTTGCACTTCAGTGTGGGAGCACAGTGGGCAGACAGCACTGGGGTGCTCCTGCCAGAGTTGGCAGGACAAAGGTCTGCTTAATCATGTCATCAGGATTACAACACCTCTCTTAACGTTTGCTAATATGGAAGAGGGATTCTTCATGATGTTTAATTATAAAGTTCTGTTTGTATGTTTTTTTTTATTCTGAAACAATTTTAAATTACAGCCGGAACAGAGAGCATTTTCAGCAAGAACCTTCTGGAAAACAAATCGCTGATCTGATGTCTCATCACCTCCAAATACTCTAGTGTTTCCTACAAATGAGTGTTTGCTTGTGAAACCGTAATTCGTTCATCAAAATAAGGAAACTGGCATTGATATGTGACCATCTGACCCTCAGATCTCCACTGCTCCTCACCGTCCTGTACAGCAAAAGGATTCAGTTCGGAATTACAGTTGCCTCTGGTGCTCATGTTTGTTAGTCTTCTGTCTGGAACACTTCAACCTTTTCTTGGCTTTCACCTCCTTAAATTTTTGAAGGAACCAAGCCGGTTATTTTGCAGCATGACCCTGGAGGTAGGACTGACTGATGATTCCTCATGCCCAGACTCCAGGCAGGAACGTGGTAGAATCGATGCTCTGCTCCTCTCACCGCATCTTATCACCAGGTGACACGTAATTTTCGTTTGTTCTGTAGCTAATGAGATATTTTAATCACTTGATTAAGGTAATGTCTGCCAGACGTGTCCTCTGAGAGGTTATTCTTTCCTCTTTTTACTGAAATATTTTGTAGGGAAATACTGTGAAAATCCCATTTCCCATTAAATTTTTGATTTATCTAATTGTTTATTTAGGTCTATCTGGGCTTCTGATAGCCTATTGTGCTCAATCAGTTATAATCCATTGTTATCATTACTTATTTTGATGATAAAATTGTTTTCCATTTTCCCAGTAAGCAATACATGGTGGTGGTGGGGTGGGGGGTAAGGGAATGAGGGAGCAGGGGGAGAGGAGGAGGGAGGGGTATTGGGGGTCACCATGTATGGCACCCCTCTAGGGGGAGGGACACCATTATAAGAGGGATTTACCTAACAAAGGTAATCAGTATAACCTAATTCTTTACCCTCCATGAATCCCAAACTATAAAAAAAAGAGAGAGGGAGAGAGAATCTCTGTCAGCAGACTTCCGTGACTTTTGATGCGTTTCTATCATTCTTGGGTGCTTCCTTGCTTCCTGGCATGGTAAGATATGCCAGCCTCATCTTTTAATTTCTCTGCCCCAGATATGAAATCAGTCATTTCTGCAAAGGAGCCACGGTTCCTGTTGCGAGAATGGTCTTTAGAATCAAGATCTGGGCACCACAGGTGTTTGTCACAGTTGGGGGGTCCTTGCTCCCTGGGCCTTTCAGAGAACAGAACTGGGGGGGTCATATTTGTAAATATATAAATCCATTATGCACACACTTTTATATTGACGTAGATGACTATTTTTATGTATTAAAATTCCGTAGCTCACAACTATCTCCAAGTCCAATCCAACACCACCAACTTTGTTGTAGTTAACCTCCTTACAGTGTCTGTAACTTCTTTTTTCAATAATAAAAACCTAGCACCCACTATCTGTAATATATCTACTTATTTAATCATTCCTGTCCTTATATTAGTATTCCATCTCTGCTACCTCCTTTTTTTCCTAAGGATGTTCTCCTCATCCCACGTGGGTTCTAAAACTCTGTGCATGGACTACCCGCTATGTGGAATCCTCCTTATCCCACTGGCTTTGAGCCCTCACACTGGGCCACCCTCGTGTGCAGAAGCCCTGTGTACATGACCTGAGAACGCTTACACCTCATCGTGGAAATCTTTCTTACTCTGCCTGGGGTCTGAGTTCCCACTTTGCATTACCTCTCATTCTCCCCTTGACTGGATTCTGACTCCTCACTCTGGCTGTCTACCTGCTCCCCCAGCTGAACACCCTCTCGCCCAGGTTAGCCTTGGACACCTCACACTAGTACGCCCCCATGCATGGATATGGCCTCACCTTATTTTTGCTGATTCCTAGCACTCTGCCATCATAAGGACACCCTCCTTACCCTGCCGACCTCCAGGCAGGTCATCCCTCCTTAGGTGTGACCTCCTGACCCACTTGGACTCTGAGTCCCTCTCTTAATTCTTAACTCTCTGATTCCTTAGGCCTTGTCCTTATCTGTGAACCCTGTCCCAATGTTCTTGAACTCTGACCCCTCATGCTCCAGCACCTCCTGACATCCCGCAAAGTCCTCCAGGCAGGGATGGCCTTTTCACCATTCTCAGCCTCTGACACTTCATGCCAGGCTGCGTTTGTGCGTGGGTGCTCTCCTCATCCTTGTTGGACACTGATACATCAGGTCAGGCTGTTTTCTTGTGGGAAGGTCTTTCTACCCTGCTTGGTCTTAAATACCCCATGTGTGTCATGACCTGCCGGGCCTCTATGGCCCAGGTCTTGGTTACCGCAGGAAGGAACCAGGTGAGACACAGATTAGAAGTACAAGTTTGTGGGAGACAGGCTAGGCCTTACTTTCTGGGTAGCCTCGAGCAACCTCTGCACCAGCATTTTATTGAGACAGAATAATACAGGTGAGGGAAGTAATTAACAATGACTACGTGCTGAGGGCACGGGCTCTTTCTCCATAAGGAGCTCCTGTGGACACATGGCCTGAGGTCCACCCCTCAGCTGTAGATCATCTTACTCAGATGTCATCTGGCTCTCCTACACATGTGGATTCACTTCCCTGCATGAACACCCTCCTTGGGATTCAACACCTGACTCTGGGTCCGTGAAGCCCTCCGGTCATGTCTTCCTGCAGGGACGCCTACCCTGCCCTGCTCCATTAATGGAATCCAGAGCGTTAGCACTAAATTTTTTAGACGGGAAAGGAAAAGATGAAGAGGAATAGTCAGAGAAAGAGCAGGTACCAAGTTTTATCCTTTGTTGTTGTTGTTGTTTAACCATACTACTAGTATAACTTTAAATCTTGAGGTTTATTACAAGGTCTTACCAAGCACACTTATTATAGGAAATTGCATTTGTTCATTTATCACTCAATTATAGAAAGGTTGAATTTAAAACTGAATTTGCTCGTTATACCTATATGAAATCACCGGCTCTGTTTTAATTAATAATGCATCACTACATATACTACGTGAGGTCTTGAAAACAAGAAAACACTAGGCTACACATCTCCTTGCAATCCTGCTGGCATGGCCAGCAGATTCAATCTGAAAATCTTGTTAAGCTTCATTCTGCATAGCTCCACCAGGGTTGGTAATTCTCATAGCATTACATTGTAAAATACAGTTCTTACTTGGAATTTACTTCATAGCTGTCCTCACATAGCTCGAGCATTTGGGGGGATGAGCCTTAGGGGTCTAGGGACGACATCTCATCTTTAAGCAAATTGCTGACTTTTGATCAGTTTTATACTTTGGGATTCTCAGTAAGCTTCCCTTTGAGGAGACGGTTCTATGCTGCTACCCCTTCTTCACATCCTCTCATTTTTCAGCTTTAGTAGCTGTGTTTTAAACTTTAATTTGAGTCAATTTCAGGTTTTTTTCCTGCATATTATAGTTTCTCTTAAGTAAAAGAATTATGGCAAAGAAAGTGTATGTATGTTAGTTATTGCCACAGAGGGTGTAAGTAATTGCCCCCTAGCTTAGGGGGGCTTAGAACAAGAGACATGTATTCTTAGAACAAGAGACATGTATTCTTACAGGTGTGCATGTCAGCTGATCTGGGCTGCACTTGTCTGGGTGACTGTTCTCATTTTGGTTGATCTTGTATTTGGGGGTTGATGAGCTGGGGTCATCTTGACTCTGTCATGTGTATCATCTTCTTGGGACCAGCAGACTGGGCTGGAACCAGGCTGAGCAGTTTCTTCTCTCTTTTTAAAAAAATATATATATTTTTATTAAATCATAGCTGTGTACATTAATACTATCATGGAGTACAGTGTACTGTTTCCGTATACAATTTGAAATACTTTCATCCAACTGGTTAACATAGCCTTCATGTCTTTCTCTTAGTTATTGTGTTAAGACATTTATATTCTACATTTAGAGAGATTCACAAGTACCCTTATAGGATGAACCATAGGTGTGATCCCACCAATCACCCTCCCTCCACCCAGCCTCCCCCTTCCCTCCCTCTCCCTTCTCCCCATATTCCTGGGCTAAAACTGGGCTATAGTTTTCCTATAAAAGCTATAAATTAGTTATAAAATAGTCGGGCTGAGTACATTGGATACTTTTTCTTTCATTCTTGGTTCTTCATACTTTGCTAAGAAGAATATTTTCCAGCTCCATCCATGTAAACATGAAGGAGGTAAAGTCTCTATCTTTCTTTATGGCTGCATAGTATTCCATGGTGTACATATACCACAATTTATTAATCCATTCGTGGGTCAATGGGCTCTTGGGCTTCTTGGTGTGGGAAGAGGAAGCCTGACTTTGCAAGTGCTTTTCAAGTTTCTGCTTGCCTCAAATTTGATTGGGAGGGCCCTCAAAACTGGCAGTGGGTACAGGGAGGAATAAAGAAATGAGACCACTAATTCAGTCTGCCACAGAGGGCCACATAAGGAGCAGGAATGGAAAGGGGCACTGCCAGAATTTAGCAATGTATCTAGAATACTGACTCGTATTCTTTCTTTGAGCCAGTAAGAGCTCTCTGGTTGTTCACCCCTCTTTTCTTTCGGGCAGCTCAGTTCATCAAGTTGATGTAAAGTAAGAAGATAATTGGATAAATAGATAAGTGAATGAATGAAGGATACCACCATGTCAGCCTATCATGACCTCCCCCCCCCTTTTAAGTGTGAATCCCTCTTAAGAGCACTAAGGCCATTGCTGTCATGGGCCTCTAGAGCAGTGATTCTGAACCAGTGTGCTACAGCAGGATCTTAGGTGCAAATGCTTTTAAAGATCATTAATTAAATTATTTTCAAAAGAAGTTCAAAGCACACTAAATATATTCTATTTTTACTCTTTTTTTTTTACTCAACATAATCTAAGTGCATGATGGAAATTTATCTATAGGTTCAAGTGTGCCATGAGACCAAAAAGGTTGAAAAACACTGCTCTAGAGGCTAAAATTAGGAAATGACCCTGCCTTTGGACCTCCATTTTCATTCTCAATCCCTAAATTTTAGGTATCCTGAAGTGCCACCAAATTAAGATTCTTAAGTATTCAAAGACAACTGAGATTTCTTTAAAACTTTGACTTGATTCCCGTGGAATTTTCATGTATATATGGAGGGCAATTATTTCAGTTTTAAATCACTTGATGTATTTCCCAAAAAGTTTTACCAATATTTCAAAATAACTTTGATAAGCGGCAATAGTACCACTCTGGTGTATTGTGTCATTGTCCATTAAAATGACGGCCACATCGCTTCTCGGCCTTTTGGCTAAGATCAAGTGTGTGTGTAAAATGACGGCCACCAGTTATTAGGTCCTGCCTTGTGTTGGGCACTGTGCTAGCTGTTTGCCACACCCAAAACAATCACATGAGGTGGCATGGTTCTTAAATAAGAATATATAATATTTTTATTTAATATTAGAGGAAACTGAAGTTTGGAAAAGTTAAGTAACTTACTCAAGGTCAGATTGCCAACAGATGGATTGATCTGGGCTACGGTCTTGCCAACTATCCAGGCTGCACTTTTTTCAACATATTGTCTTGCTCTGATATCTTAATTGGGTTGATCTCTTGAGTCTCTTTCACCCAGCACCTCCCACCCCCCACTCCCAGTATCCTTTCCCAGAGAGCACTGTGGTGTTCATGATATACAATGCACTCTCTAGCAAATAGTGTCTAATATAGGTAAAAACAAAACCACAACATTTATTATTTATCTCCAATAAGTAGATGATTATTGTGATGCATTCTGCTTCTTCTTTACAAAGGGCAGGGAGAGGGAAGGGGCTCATACCCAGGATTTGAATGTTTAGGCTGGATATAAGAAAGAATTTCCTCTTGGGTTTGGTAAATCCTGTCATGGGATCCCTAGAAAGCTGGCAAGCGTGTTTACTCAAAAGAGGGATTATAAACCTCTTTCTCTTCCTCCTTCTTCCTATGCCCGTGGAATCTTTTTTTTTTTCCCCCTGAACAAAATCTCCAAAGCAATTCCACCTGTCCATTCACTTGCAGTAATTATTGAGTGCCTGCTGTGTCCAATGCTGTTGGGTTAGGCAGAAATGGAGAACACAAAGCAAAACCCCTCCCCTGACACTTGAGCATGGGCTGTTCTGATTGAAAGGACAGAAAGCTCAGAGATGCTTCCACTTGGTCTTCTCTTCATATCCCCTCCCCAACTACCTCTGTGCAACACCAGACTCAGCAAAACAGAGAAAATCACTGCCTGGTAGAGTTTTAGATGGAATCAGGGCCATAGATATCTTCTCTAATCTCTACTTCCCCATCACCAGCATCTTTCCCTTGAGGAAGTCATGAAAAGTATGCTGGTTTTATAAATGTGCACAAATGTCTGCATCTCGGGGATTGTTTAGAACAGAGTTACCTGGAGGAGTCAAGTGGACTGTTTTCCTAGACTCCTTCTCTGCCTTCATCTCTCCTGCCTACAGATTTCATCAATCTGTTTTACCAAACCATCTTTGAGGCTGCTGCTGGAGGAATTGTCTTCATAAAAAGTTCAATGACTCCCTGTTGCCCTTTTAATATAGTTCAATCGTTTAAACAGGCATTCAGGGGCCTCATGAGCTGCCCTTATCCCCTTGCCAGATTTCCAGTTTCATTTCCCATCACATCTGCTGGTGCACTCTGCGGTCTCTTACACCAATCACCAACCTGGTCCCCAAACACACAGGATGATCACTCTTCCTCACCTTTTGTTGGGCCCAGAATGCCCATTACTTCTCCCCACTAATCAAAATCTATGCAACCTTCAAGGCTCAGGTTATTTGCAGCATCTCCCTAAGGCTTTCCCTTATCATGCTACCAGAATTAATTGCTTCCTCTTCCGTGCTCCCACAGCCCTGCCTTGTACTTCTGTTTAGCACATTTTCTGTTCTGCTTCATCAAAACATTAGATGTTTATAGGTCTGTTTCCTGCAACCCCCCTGGATAGGACAGAATTGAGGTCACGAGTCTGTGTCAGTTCATCATTGTAACTTCCAGTGCTTTACTCATAAAAGGACCACCACAAAATATTAATGTCTCACATTAACAGATTGAATTCTCACACTAGGTTTTGCAAGGTCAGCTATGTTTGGTAGAGGTGGTAAGGATTTAATGTTTATCTCTGAGAGGTATGCTAGACTTTGGTATAATATAAGACAAAGCTGGAGTCTGTCTTATAGCATCTCTATACTTATTCCATGAGCTATGATGGATAACTTAATTTCTTTGGTCTTTAGTTTTTTCATCTAAAAGTGGGGAACCTCCCTCTCCCCCATACCCATATTCTTGGGCTACAATTAGGCTATAGCTCTCGTATAAAAGCTATAAACTAGTTTCATAGTAGGGCTGAGTACATTGGATACTTTTTTTCCCTATTCTTGAGATACTTTGTGGAGAGGGGAGGATGGGTGGTGGGAGGGTGATTGATGGGACGACACCTATGGTCCATCTTACAAGGGTACATGTGAATCTTTCTAAATGCAGAATATAAAAGTCTTAACACAATAACTAAGAAAATGCCATGAAGGCTATGTTAACCAGTTTGGTGAAAATATTTCAAATTGTATATAAAACCAGCACACTGTACCCCATGACTGCATTAATGTACACAGC
>CAUYTI010101835.1:0-31327 GCA_963575145.1 Galago senegalensis | reverse complement strand
GAACCTCGGGTGGTGGTGTCCGGACTCCGTCACTGGGGAACCTCGGGTGGTGGTGTCCGGACTCCGTCACTGGGGAACCTCGGGTGGTGGTGTCCGGACTCCGTCACTGGGGAACCTCACATAGTGATGTTCGGACTCCGTCTCTGGGGAACCTCACATAGTGGTGTCCGGACTCCGTCACTGGGGAACCTCGGGTGGTGGTGTCCGGACTCCGTCTCTGGGGAACCTCACATAGTGGTGTCCGGACTCCGTCACTGGGGAACCTCACATAGTGGTGTCCAGACTCCGTCTCTGGGGAACCTCGGGTGCTGTGTGTCCTCTGTGACACTCATCAGAGTTCCAAAGGAAGCGTATTTCCTCCCCGAATCTTATCCCACCTCTCCTTTGTTTTGTGGGCTGGTCCCCCTCCTTATCTAAAATTGCTTTGGCAGGGCTAAGGATAGGAGAGGAAGTTTTCCTCTTTCGCTTGTGGGATGGATTAATGTGATATCTCTTCTTGATTTGGAACCTTAGAATGCATTGTGATGCTAGGTTCAAAATCAATGTAAGGATAAAGGATAATATCCTCACAATACTTAACAACGGAGTGCCAACAGTTTGGTGGGTACCGTTCTAAAAACTCAACATATATGATCTCCTTTAATGCTCACAAAAATCCTTTGATATTTGCCGTTATCTCAGTTCACCTCCAGTGTTTAATGTATATTTTTGCACAACGTTTAAGAATGTTATCTCTGGGTACAAGTAATTTCTATAGAAAGGTTCATTCTTAATCTTCCCATCTCCTTTCTTTATAAAACCAGCTTGTGAGATTTGGCACAGGAGAAGAGAAAGGGGGAAGTGTCAGTGTAGTGCCTGGGTCCTGGTGGAGAAGGGACTGGCAGCAATTCTAGACGTTTCCCATTGACCTTATAAAGGAGGCCAATACGAGTTATATTCCCTTTACGCAAAATTGTCTTTATTTTCTATAAAAGCTCTTTCAGGGTGAGAGGATCATAACCACATTTTTAGGTCCTAGATACCTGGAATAACAGATGCACATACGTTTTTTTTAAGCCAGTTCATTAAGTGCGTGTGTGGTGTTATCAAGTCTGAAGTCATCATCACGTGGTAAGGGACATGGAAGCCACATCTCTAGACTCCAAGCCTTTGAGGAGAAGATAGAAACAGGAACTGATAGGGATTTAGGTTTGTCTGCTAGCCATGTACTTTCTATCTCAATTAAAAATTCAGAAAACATCTACTCAAAATGCACTTAAACATAAGACATGAAACTTAAACTCCCAGAAGAAAACATAGGGAAAAACCATATGGCCTTGGTTTGGGCAATGATGTTTTTGGCTGTGACCCAGAAAGTGCAGGTGACGAAAGCCAAAAATGGACAAATGGGATTACATCACACTCAGAAGCAAAGCAAACAATTAGCAAAGTGAAGAGACAACCCACAGAATGGGAGAAAACAGCTGCAGACCACAAATCTGATAAGGGTTAACGTCCAAATGCATAAGGAGCTGAACCAGCTGGACAGCAAGAGAGACAACCTGGTTAACTCATGAGGAGGAACTTGAACAGATAGCTCTCAAAGGAAGACATACCCATAGCCAGCTGCATCATAAACTGTTTAGCATTAATAATTATTAGCAATTGGTTTAATTAATCATTAATAAACCTAAGTTAAAATGTAAGTTTACGTTAAGAAGAATAAATTAAAACCACAAGGAGGGGCAATGCCCGTAGCTCAGGGGATGGGGCACTGGCTACATACACTGAGGCTGGCAGGTTCGAACCCAGCCCAGGCCAGCTAAACAACAATGACAACCACAATAACAAAAACAACAAAATAGCTGGGCATTGTGGTGGGCACCTGTAGTCCCAGGTACTTGGGAGGCTGAAGCAAGAGAATTGCTTAAGCCCCAGAGTTTGAGGTTGCTGTGAGCTGTGACACCTCAGTGCTCTACCCGGAGTGACAGCTTAAGACTCTGTCTCGAAAAGAAAAGAAAAGAAAACCACAAGGAGGCATTACCCTACACCTGTTAGAATGTCTGCTATCAAAAAGATGAAAGGTAAGTGTAGGCGATGCTGCAGAGATTATCTTGTGCACTGCTGGTGGAAATGCAGATTAATACAGCCTCTGTGGACACTGGCTTGGAGGGTCCTCACAAAACTGAAAGGAGCCCAACACACGGTCCTGCTCACGTGGTACTGTGGGGTGCCACATCTGCGTATGCAGCCAAAGAAACTGAAGTCAACATGTCAAAGGGTATCTGCACTCCTTGTGTTTGTTGCCACATTATTCACAAAAGCCAAGATACAGAAACGCCTGAAGGGACCATCAGCAAAGGAATGGATGAAGAAAATGTGGTCTATTCACACAAGGAAATACAACTCTGTCTTTAAAGAGACGGCACAGCCCATCCTGAAGAACATTATTCTGCGTAAAATAAGCCATGTGCAGAAAGAAGAATACCACATGTCCTATGTGGAATCGAAAATGTCAAACTTACAATGAGATGGTGGTTATGAGGCTGCAGGGACTGTGGGAGGAGGGTGGGTGATGTTGGTCAAAGGGCACCAAGTTCCAGTTCAGCTGGAGGAATGAATTTTGAGATCTATTGTGAACTGGGCGACTGTAGTCAGTAATAATGGATATTTTAAAACAGAGTAAATTTCTTACGTCTCTCTGGAGGAAACCACAAGTAGGTGAGTGATTGATAAGGTCACTGGCTTTATTGATCATTCCACGTTGCGAATGCACAGCAAAACTTCACTTTGTGCCCGTACGTGGACACACATATGATTTGTCAATTTAAAGAATCAATGTTTTAAAACTTCAGAAAACACTGAACAAGGGCAATTTCCTTTCACTGTTTTCTGTCAGTATTCAGGAGCACATCTCAATGACCACTGAAGCTGTGACTTACAGACAGGAGGTGTGCCATGCGCAGTGACGGCTGAGACTCTACCTGGGTGTGCGTCCCTGCTGTCTGTCCTGATCCCTGGTTTCTGGAAGGCAGAGTCCCTGAACTGCGGAACTGTATTCTAAGTGCAACAGATGACCATAAATGGCATTATCTTTTATAAGAAAACTTCCTTTTCTAGCATCAGCAATCATTCCTTTTAAAATGCTAAAGCCTCGGGTTGTATACATTGATTTTAATAAGGTCAAAATAATTCTATAGTAATTTTCTGTTATGGTAACATGCTAGCCAGATATTTTCCCTGAAATGACTATGATTTCCTAATACTGTTACTCAGTCTTAGGGAGAAACCAAGAGCTCCTTACTGAGCACTTACTCAAGCTACATGGAGATGGGAAATGTCCAAGTCTGAAGCACTCAGTGATGACTCAGTGATGTTTCCCTGTGTGTTGAGATTCAGACTGCTGTTAAGAGCTTTATAGCACTCTACTTATCTTAGGAAGGCCAAAGAGATTTTTTTAAACAAATAAATTAATAATGAGTTTTGCCAGTATCATGTAGGCATAGAAAGAAATGCTCTGCTTTTCACAGGGCACATACCAGGTATGACACTCTAGTTCAGGGGTCCTCAAACTTTTTAAACAGGGGGCCAGTTCACTGTCCCTCAGACTGTTGGAGGGCTGCACTGTGGGACCCGGGATGAGTTGGCTGCTAAGCAGGACAGGCAGCAGCAGCAAAAATACCCAGCGGACCGGATAAATGTCCTAGGTGGGCTGCATGTGGCCCGCAGGCTGTAGTTTGAGGACGCCTGTGCTAGTTGTTACTAGAATATGATAACTTAGCCATATTTGCTAAGAAAACTTCAAAGGAGCACTCACTTCAATGTTAGCCTGGTATACAATCCAACTATTTTGTTATTTATGTTTTTAAAAGCTATTATGTATTTGTAACATGAAAGTATTTTCATTTTAAAACCAATCCCTTATCTGTTCATGGATTAAAAAAAAATCCATTTGCTAGGTGATGTTTATAGCAGAACCAAAAAATATCAAAATTATGAATTTATTTTTATGATAGCATTTTAGACTAAAATGTGTTATATTAGTGGTGCCTCACGCCTATAATACTAGTATTCTGGGAGGCCAAGGTGAGAGGACTGCTTGAGCTCATGGGTTCAGTACCAGCCTGTGCATGAGCCCATCTCTACTTGATATAGAAAACACTCACTGGGTATGGCAGGCACTGAGCAGCTGGGGCTACTCGGGAGGCTGAGGCAGGAGGATTGCTTGAACTCAGGAGTTAGAGGCTACAGTGAGCCAGACTGTCACTATGCTCCAGCCTGGGCAACAGAGCAAGACTCTGTCTCAAAAGACAAAAGAAAAGGCTGCATTCCTGCTGTTGTATTTTTATCTTTACTAAATGCCAGAATCACAGGTTGCAATTACTGACATATGAAAGTGTTAAATGTGTTTCACTCTTCTAGGATGAAAGACAATTGGTAAATACAAACATATTTAAAGAATTCATATGTGATTTCATTCGTGGGCGATATGAATGGCTGATCACGAATTATTTTGCCAGTTTTTAATGCAAAGAGATAACATCTGTTAATTCCTTAACTACTCTTTTACTGAGACACCAAGAATAGTAAACTCAAATGTTCTCTGGGTCTAGGAAACTACGTAACTTACATTTGATCCAAGGGCAGAAAGGAGAAAATGCCCCAGGGCGGCACCATGGGCCTAATCCACAGGGCAGTCACAGCTCAGCTCCAGTTCACTGTTGCCATGGGAAAATTTGGCCTTTATTAACTTATTTTCTATGCTTTCAGAGAAGCAAGAAATCTTTTCATATAAAATTTTCAGGCTTTAAAATATTTACAGGTCAAATTAAGCTTTAAAGACACTTTGCTGGCCTAATCATGAGAGCCCCAAACAAACAAAACATCTGAACTCAAGAGCACCCCCACATCTGACAGGAGGCCGCACTGTATTACAATTCAGGGCAGATCCTGGATCCAGATCACCTGGATTTGAGTCCCTGCTGCTCTGAGTAGTGAGCCCAGGGAAAGCTGCTCATCTTTGCTGCTCTTCCCCGGTTTTCTCTTTTATAAATGGGGATGATTTTCTTGCCTAGGAACATTGTGAGGATTGAACAAGTTAATATGTGTAAAATGCTCAGAACTGTGTCTGCCCCGCCCACAGTAAACAGTAACTACTATCTGAGCTCCGTCCAGTCAGTTTGTGACTGGGATATACACGTGCCTGAGACAATAAGACTTCTTTTTGTCGTCCTACCAGGAAGGAGGCATCAGGCAGCCAAAAAGAAAAAAGAAAGAAAAAAATAGCAGCCTCCAACACTACCAGGCTTCAGGCGCCTGAGCCTGACAGCAGTCGTGGCAGACACAGGCGCCCAGCACCAGGAGGGATCCCAGACAGGAGACGGAGGGGAGGCGTCGCCCATGGGCACTTCACAGTGATCTGGCTTCTGTGGTGTGACCCGACCGTTCATAGTTTCTGGCATTACGATGTAGATGTCTTGGGCCTATTATGCTTCTGGCCACACGCCCACTAATGCTCAGGCTTGACCTCACATCAATCACAGGTTGGGGTGGGTCCCTGGAATCTGCACCTCGCCACTGCACAGGCTCAACCCCGTCATTTCTTACGCTCACAATAGGCCCCTGATTGCTATGTATTAATTGGTTTTTGGACTTCACTTTCCATGTAATTTCAGGTTTTAAAATTGTATTTTACTGATATAAATTGATTGGCAGCAGAATGGGAAGTTGGGACTGAGTCATTATAGACAGCCGGGTGAAGGGAGACTAAAGGCCTGGGTAAGAACAAGCTGTGGGAGATGTAAGTGGGCATGTGGTGTGAGCGGTGGTGTCCCCAGGCCTTGAGAACTATGTCTATGTAGGAGGCAACGGCCCAGGAGGAATGAAAGGGGGTTCCACTGAGGTTCTGGTAGAGAATGCTGTGAGCAAGGCTGATCTCTGTCAGCACTGAATCTGAAGAATGTGGAAACAATCAGATGTAGAGAACAAAAATCAGTGAAATAATATTCAAGATGACTCTAGAGGACTGAGTTGGCTGTTCTGATGTGATGTGTCAGGAAAATAAACAGGGACGGTAGAAGTCAAGGCCGGCTGCCAGGGTGCTGAGCACGGGCACAGCCTGAGTCTCACCTAATTTCACCTAAACTGGTGTTAGTGACTGATTCTTTTTCCTTTTATACTTGTTCTTAGTTTAGTGAAAGATCGTATTTCAGATATCTTTCTCATGAGAGTCAGCGGGGTAGTGATTGAGGCGATTGTCTTTGTAACCCAACGACTTGGCATAAAGTTGTGGCTCTGCTGTTACGAGCTCAGTACTGTGGGTAAGTTTCTTAGCCTCTCTTTTCCTCAGATCCCTCATCTGTAAAGTGGAGACAATAGTACCAAGTTCATCATGGTAGTGTAAGGGTGAAATAAACTTAATCAAAAGATTTAAAATATGATGGTACATTGTAAATATTAGCTATTTATATTTACAAAGCATTAAATCTAGTGCCAATGTTTTATAGTAGATACTTTCAATGCTAATTATAATAAAAATAACAAAAACTAACATTTATAGAGTCTAATCCTTCTAGATTACCTGTTATATGTCCTCATGACGTTTAATTGCCCTTTAATACTCAAAACTGCCACATGCTGTAGAGACCTACATAAACCTAATTTTGTAATATTACACAATACATATATCAGCCTCTGTATGTCAAGTGTTCTAAAACTGAGAGTCACAGAAAGGAACAGAAAGCCCTGGGTTGCTTATATTTGACATTAGTCAACAAACAAATGGGGAACTGGTGCCAGGCGAGGGGACAGGGTGAGGTGGTGGGTGCTGTTGGAGGTGGGTTGGTCAGGAAAACCCACTCTGTAACTGGGCGTGGAGAAGACACCTGATGGGGATGAGGAAGGCGGCTCTGAGGCTGTCTGGGGGAATCAGTGTTCCAGGGGGAGGGAAGAGCTAGTGCGAAGCCCCGAGGTACAGAGGACACAGAGGTGGGCCTGGGAAACGCCGTGAGGCTGGAGCACAGTGAGTGGGTAAAGTAGGAGAGGGGGTCCCAGTGCACGAGATGGCCGTAGACCCTGGGGAGGCTGCCGTTGATTCCTTTTAGCGATTTCTTCATCCTCTTTGTAGCACAAAGGAATTGCACTCTTGGACTTTAAAGAGTGCGCACATTTTAAACCCGTACTAGTGACTGTATGTGTGCGTGTGGCTTTGCACCTCTAACTGTGCGATGTGGTACCGCTCTGGATTTCCAGGGAACTTGACTTTTTCTTTCCTTTTTTAAAAATAAACTCTCTTATTCTTCTCCCTATCCCCAGTTTGACCTCTCCCACTGCTCTCTCCATCCTGTAACCAAAGAGAGAGATATTTTCTTTTGCTATTTTGGTTTCCCTCCCTCCCTTCCTTTCTTCCTTCCTTCCTCTTTTTTTTTTTCTTTTTGAGGCAGTATCATTCTGTTGCCCCAGACTAGAGCTCAGTGGTGTCAGCCTGGCTCACAGCAACCTCAAAGTCCTGGGTTCTAGAGATCCTCCTGCCTCTCTGCCTCGTCCTCCCGAGTAGCTGGGACTACAGATGTGCACCACTACATCCTGCTGATTTTTCTATTTTTAGTAGAGATGGGTGTCCTCTTGCTCAGGCTGGTCTCAAATCCTGACCTCAAGTGATCCTTCCACCTCAGCCTCCCTGAGTGCTGGAGTTACAGGCATGAGCCACCATGCCGGCCTAACATTGCTTTTGATGATGAGGTTAGTTATGTCTCTGATTTCAGCCCTTGTCTTAGGCTGTTTTAACAAGGAAAGAGGAGAAGGGAAAACACAGCTTACCCACCAGCCCAAAGGAGACTTACTTTCTTCTTGCAGTTTTATGTCTTGTTGAATAAAAATATTTATGCTGAGAACAAAATGCTGAAGGCAAAAGGAAAAATGTTCATGATGAACACAATTTTTGCCAACAGCCTTTATCAACCGTGGTGGTTTCTTTCCTGCTGGCATCATTGCCTTAGTGATTATGAGCCTGTGTTGGCAGCCCCGGTGGGTTGTGTTTTGGAAAGAAGGAAAGATATATTCCAGATGAGTATGCCTTCATTGTAGTCCTGGGGATAGAAGTCACGTGGAGGTAACTGGCAAACACGGCCACCTTGCTTCTCGTGGGTAGCAAAAAACACATGTTTCCTTATGACGCTATTCCGATTTGCCAGAAAAAACTTTTCTCCCAGATGTGCCCAAGGGTTTGTGAACCAAATCCCCAATGCTGTTTGGCAGAAGAGGATTGGCCTAACTGAAGCTGATGTTCCACTGAGCAGCAGTATCCACTTTAGACCCTGGTTTCTGAAATATAGAAGGACAGACCAGGAGGCACCACCTGACTAGACTTCAAGCTGTACTACAAGGCTGTAGTAACCAAAGCAGCCTGGTACTGACACGAGAGACATAGGCCAATGGATCAGAACAGAAAACCGGGACATAAAGCCATCCTCATGTTCCCATCTGTTCTTTGCCAAAGCAGACAATAACATGCACTGGGGGAAAGGACCCCTTATTCAATAAATGGTCCTGGGAAAATTGGCGGACACATGGAGAAGATTGAAACGGGATTCTTACCTCTCACCACTCACAAAAACTAATTCATGATGGATAACAGACTTAAACCTAAGGCATGAAACTATAAAAATTTCGGAAGACAATATTGGAAAAACTCTTATAGACACTGGCCTAGACAAAGAATTTATGAAAAAGACCCCAAAGGCAATTACTGCAACAACAAAAATAAATAAATGGGACCTGATCATATTAAAAAGCTTCTACTCAGACAAGAAAACAATCAAAGTGAACAGACAGCCTACTGAATGGGAGAAAATATTTGCATGCTACACATCTGATGAAGGGCCGATAACCAGAATCTACAAAGAGCTCAAGAAAATCCACACAAAAAAACTAACAACCCCATACAAAAAGTGGGCAAAATATAGGAATAGAAGCTTCACCCAAAAAGATAGACTAATGGCTAATAAACATATGAAAAATGCTCAAATTTTTTTCTTTTTTTGCAGTTTTTGGCCAGGGCTGGGTTTGTACCTGCCACCTCCAGCATATGGGGCCAGCAGCATACTCCTTTGAGTCATAGGCGCCACCCAAATGCTCAACATTTTTAATCAGGGAACTACAAATGAAAACTGCAGTGAGGTGCTACCTAACCCCAGTAAGAATGGCATTTAACAAGAAATCTCCAAACCACAGCTGCTGGTGTGGATGTAGAGAGCAAGGAGCTCTGACATGGAGCTGCTGGGGCTGCAGGCTAGTGCCGCCTCTGTGTGAAGTTGTCTGGAGAGTCCTCAAGAACTAAAAGTAGACCTACCATTTAATCCAGCAATCCCACTATTGGGTATTTACCCAAAGAGGGGGAAAACTTATTTTACTTAAAAAAAATGCACTTGACTGTGTATTACAGCACAATTCACAATTGCCAAGATTTGGAACCAACCCAAGTGCCCCTCAATACATGAGTAGATTAATGAAATGTGATATATGTCTATGACAGAGGATTGCTCAGCCATTGGAAAGAAATGGTGAACTCATAACTTTTGAAGCAATCTGGATGAAACTGCGGACCATATAAGTGAAATTGCATAAGAATGGAAAAACAAACACCACATGTGCTCACTGTTAAATTGTAACTAATCAATCAACACCCACAGGCACATTTGGTAGAAAAACTCAACAGATAGCAAGCAGGAGGGAGGGGGCAAGGACAGAAGGGGCAAGTTCATTCCTAACAGGCCCAGTGCACTGTGTGAGGGCACACTTACAACTGACTAAAACTGCACAAAAGCAATTCATGTGGCCAAAACATTTATGCCCTCATAACATTCTGGGGTACACATTTAATTAAAGAAAAATTTTAAAGTAGTTCCATAGGTATAGGAATTTTAGAAAAAAGTCAGTGTTGAAACCCTGAATCAAATAAGATTTCTTTCCTGTAGGGCTTTTCAGAACCTTTAGGTGCTGATTGTAAACCCGCCAGGAAAGACTAATGTATGACTAATTTCGTAAATATGCTTGGCCATAGAAGATTTATTTCATGATTAAGTCTTGAATTTGAGTCCCCAAATTACAAGCATTGGATTTACATACAACTTGCACTTACAAAGATAGACTATTACAGTAAGTCCCCAAATTACAAACATGTGACTGACTGACGTATGGCTTGCACTTGGGAATGGAAGCTGTTATAGGTAATAGGTAAAGGCACCTGATCTGACTTACATACAAATTCAATTTAAACCTTGAGAACCCATCTTGTTTGTAACCAGGGACTGCTTGTGTACTTTGGAATAGGGGTATAGATAGGTAAATGCTATGGGCAGTCAGCTCTCTAGAACTATTTCAGGGAGAGAAATCTGCCATCTACACCAACTCCACCATTCCAGGATACTCAGGTCTGAGCCCTCAAACACTTTAATTTATACACTTTGTAACTTCCTGCCCAGAGAAAACATGCCTAGCCTTTAGGTCCACCACTGACATGGTTTTTGGGTCTTACTCATGCTCAAGTTCTATAGAATAGAGGAGTGGTAGATAAGGACTACTGCCCCAAACACTGAGTGTTTACTGCATAAACATGTGTTCTGTATGTCTCCAGATATCATCTGACCTAGGGTACCTGGGTCATAGGAATGAAGTTCAGATCTCCACGGGGGTGGAAATAAGGTGTTGGCATATCAATATCATCAGAGTCTGAGGATTGTCAGGGATTTTGAAACAGAGATTGCAGAGTCCTCTGTTATTCTCCAAAGGACCCTGTAATTTGAGGCGACGCCAGTGCACACATGCTGAGTCAGCAGTACGAGATGACGACTCATGTTCCTGGCTGTGGCCTCTGAGACAGTCCCATGACCTGGCCATTTTGGACCTTCTGAGTTTAAAGATCCTGCTGTGTTTTTGGGGTTTTCAGAATCAGATTTGCCCCAGCAACACTTTGGGAAAGAAGTAAAATTTCAGAGTTTCTTGGGAGTTGTCCTATTCACAAATCTTTTAAGGGACATAGTCAATTGTATTCTTTTTAATACCTCCCTCTATCTTAGAAAGATTTCATAGTCTTACCTAATAACTCATAGCTTACTTCAGAATCTGTGGATGGTAAGACAAAATTTAAAATGATTTGAATGAAGAAAGTAAGATCAATGAAAAGTGAATGTAAAACAATTAAAGAGTCAGGAGGAAGGTTATTCATATTACAGTTAATACCTGGTCATTCCTGGGAGCGCGTTTTATCCCGTTGGTTAAATGCATTACTGATATGAACTCTAACACAGGAGTTAGGAGAGACGGTTAGCTGACAATACTAAAGGAAATTTAAATGTGTAAGCCAGGAAGAGAGTCCCTTATAAACATTAATCAGCCAGAATCAGCCAGAAAAGCAAATTGGAACAGATTTATGGAAAGTTCCCAGTCTACAGAATTCCTAAAACTGTGATGAATCAGTCTTCATTTGTGTTATCTTTTAACAATTGACTCATTTCTAACTTCAAATCATTCTCTTCAGGTCTTATTTACCAAGAAAGGAGGAGGGATAATTGACAAATTAAATAAGTTCATTTTCTTTCTTTCATGAAATTCTTATCTTTTGCCTCTTCCTGTCCAACACTTTATGGCACCGTTGAGCTGAGATTGATCCTTCTTTGATCTTTCTCTTGCTCCCTATTTATCAACTCTTGTTGCATAATTTTTATATCACTTTTAAAGTCCTAGCAGAAAATTGAACTAGTAAGAGGTGTTGTAAATAGTCACAAGGAAAGAAGCCTCACCTCTCTCCAGGGCCTGCCCCAGGGCAGCAGCGAGGAGGAAGACCAGGGCCCTCTTCATGTTCCTGCTGGTGGGCGGGCGCCCTCCTGCCTCCTGTAGGTCACCACGGAAAGATGGTCGTCTGAAGTGGCAGGTCTCTTTTACTAAGATTCCCGACTATGAACTGATCAATTATTAATCTCTACACAGAAGCAAGGGGCAGTCATCCTTGGCCCAAAAGAGATAAAATAATATCATCAATCAAGGCAAATAGACGCCCTGGGATACCGTAGTGGAAATTCTAGTAGATTTTAATCATTAACTTTGTCAAACTGCAAAGGAGCCAAGGCTCATAGATTATTTTCCACTGCTGTTCTTCACTAAAATTTATTTAATGTATTAGTAATGGACACATTTTTTTCTCTTTATAGGGCTACGTGTCTTCTTGGGACATTCCCTACCCTTCTGATGTATAAATGGAAAAATTGGAGAAACAATCTCTCTCTCCCTCTCTCACTCTCCCTCTCTCTCTCTGCCTCTATTTAAATTGACTACATATAAGCATTCCCTTAAAATATTGTAGCCTAGGTGATCTAAGTAATAAGGCAGAAAGAGAGTGAGAAACCAATTTAGCACACTTCCTTACATCCATAATTTCAATGTTATAAGAAAAATTTATTTGAGATGATGGCATAGTCCTTTGTATTTATGGCCCCTGTTACACTTTTTGAAGCACTTTTTGACTTATATATTGAAAGTAAGGCCTGAAGTGAGGCAGATAATAACTGGGGAGGTTAAATGACTTGTCACCAATCATAAAAAGTTAGTGGTAAATCTCAGACTCCCTACAGCTAGTTTAAAAGGGCCTTTTACTAATAATATGCAGCTGCTCCATTTTATGATAATGTAATGTGAGAGCTCACAGGGGCCTTGTGGGATGTGGCCAGTCTTCAAGGTCTTCATTTCATGGAAGGCAGAACTGAACTCCGAGTGCCTCCATGGCTTCCCTGGAGAGGCAGGTGGTGACCTGTCTTGGGAATTAGATCAGCTCCACTCGGCTTTTGCAGTGGCCTCTTTTCAGGAAATGGGAGCATTCGGACAGGGCACTCAGGCTCCCAGGCCAGACCCCTTCCTGGGTCACTGCTGCTGGGCGTCCACAGGGAACTTTCTCCCCCTAAGCCTCATCTTCCTCCTCAGCAATGAGGTGATAACTCTGAGTATTGTTGTCTCAGGAGAACTGTGAGGTTAATTCAGATGACCCCTGCACAGGGCTTACTGGAACACCTAACACGTGGTAACGTTCAGTCCCATTACCTGCCCCTCTTATTCTAGTTACTGACACTTTACCTTGGTGGCTCTCCAAATTTACAATATCTAAGAAAATCATTGCACCCAGTGAGTCCTGGAACTCAGAAAATTTTTAAAGCCATCCCTGTGTCCTGAGTCTCATAAACAAGTAATTAAAAATTTCATTATCAACTAATAGCCAAGGATTAACTTTTTGAGTTAATTAAAAATATGTTTCATTTTCGTAGTAAATTATTTGGAAACAGAACTCTAAATGAGCGTAAAAAAAATTAAGAAGTACTAAGAACCCCAGAACTCAGAAAGAATAACAGTTAACACATTAGTATATTTATAGTTTTCATTTTTAGGATAATACTGTATTTATACTTTTGTATCCTTTAAATAGTATTTTAGTCATCTTTTGATAAGTTTATTCAAAGAAACACTTTGATTAAGTCCTATGAATTTTGCTGCAAAGGTTCAGAGCCCAGTGTTTCATTTTTTAAAAGATATAACTATCTCTGCTTTTGCAATAACATTTACCCCTTTGCTTAATGATAAACCACATGTAGCAAGAATTGCAACATCTCATTTAGTTGTCCTGTTAAGAAATCTCTACACAAGCTGCCCACTGCCTGCTCTGGCTGCCTTTATCCTTTTCTGAGAGTTGACACTTACATGCTGGTAGCTAAATGCTGTATGAGCCTTTTCTCTTTGTTTTTGTAACTGTCCTTAATCTTTCAAGTGTCCAATCCTTACTGTTATTCTAAACCTGGGGAGAAACAGTCATAGTCGGCCCAAATGAGCACCCTTATGTGGCGGTGATGACCCTGTCAAACGGGAAAATGTGTGGGAAGCCCACGTGAAGCCCCTGATGGTGTTGGGTACTGCGGCAGTCATAACAACCCAGAAATCTACCACAGAAACCTGTAACTTAATAAAAGTCACTTATGAAGCTTTTAAGCAGTGGCATTTTCGGTCCACATTTTCCTGCTAAGCCTCTGCCCTCTCCACACACCTGCTGCTGCCTTCAGAGGGAAGGTAGACGTTTCTTCATCTGGGCTGCTAAAACAAGGCCTCTTTAGTTCTTTTCTCTGTCACGGTTTTCTTCTTTTAGTCACTATTAGCTCTGAGGCTCTTTAACAAAGTAGTGTCTTTGACCTTTTAAAGATGCTGCTGTAGGCTACGTAAAAACCCTCACAGAACTCAGGGGAAACGACCTCAGTGCAAGTTCGTCTGCGGCAGTGCTCTCCCCATCCGGAGCCTCTTTATGCTCTAAAAAAGCATTCCCAGCATGTTCCCTGCTAAAGGACCTGGCGAAATGGATCTAGTAGCTTAAAGTAAGACCTTTACCCTTCGATCATTATGGCACCTGACGGGTTGTATGTCTCTGCGGGGCACCTGATGTGGCTGTGCAGGGCCCACAGCACAATCCAGATTTCAGGACATTCTTGCAGCCTGGCCAGTTTCCCATTTCTTTACTTTCAGGAGAAATCCCAATATCCTTATAATCTCTTTTTTAAATTTAAACCTTTTCAAGCTGAGTTTCTGCCACTTGCAGTTAGAAGCATTCTAACTAACCTGCCTTTAAATTACTCTCTCCTTTATTCTGCCATTATTTATCTAAAATGCAAAGAAGACCACGTTGCTACTGCCGCATTTAAAACCCGTTAGGTCGAAGCCTGTGTTCAAAGTTGGGGAATCGGCCCTGCCTACCTCTGACAGGGCCTCCTTCAACCTTGTAAGTGTACAGGAACCAAATGCAGCCGCTGTGGTCAGGTTTCGGCCCCACGCTCTGCTCCGCGGCCTGGTTCATGCCCATTTCTGTGTTTTGCTTTACCCTGTGTGTTTGTTGTCTCTTGCCTTTCAGTAGGAGAAGTCCTCCATTTGTTCCTGTAACATACAGTGTTTAATTCGTGTCACTTGGCACCAGGCTGTTGGCTCTGCGGTAGCAGAAAGACCTGTGTGGCCTTCATCTAGCTTGGAAGACAGGTGTTGAGGACACATGGGCAAGTGAGCTCAGCTGTGAGTGGATGAGGAGCAGGAGGATGATGTGAAGGCTGCGGCAGAAGGCTGAGCAAGGATGAGAGGGCCTGGCCCTGGTGCTGGCGGGGTGAGACTGTTCAGGAGGCGGAGGCACCCGGTAACTGACTGGAGGTGGGGAGAGAACCGGAGAATCAGATTCAGGCTGGGGTTCTGGCTTGTGCAGGTGGGCAGATATGAACGCCAGTCTCTGGGACAGAGGACACTGTGAAGACACAGTGAAGGAAGATGTGCTCAGGTGGATGCTGAGACGGCAGCTGGCTTCCTGCTCCAGAGCTGGGAGGACACCTGTCAGTCCCATGCCGCGGAGTTTATTTTTCTGTAGTATAAAGTGAACAGTGCAGTAATGTAAGACACAGGTATATTTTTGCAAACAAATTCAAATTTAAAGTAAAGCTGAAATTGACCTCAAAAAAAAAAAAAGAGGCCTTGCTCTTCCACCCTGCTTCTGCAGTAGCTGAAACCCGCTGGGTGTTCCCAGTAGTTGGTACGGATGGACCCTCAACATGCTAAATGCTCGGTCAGAATCATTTTAACGAAGGAATTTAAATATCCAGAGAAATTTGTCAACCCATGTTTGAAAGGAAAGACTATGGCAGGAGGCCAGCTTATTTTAAAATTTACTTGGATTTTCATGCAAATGATTAATTTGTATTTCAGACAAAAGGGACTATTATATAAATTTATTCAACCTAGTGTTGGAGTTCAGAAAAATGCGAACATGTAAATGGGCTCATTAGGCTAGACAGCATCATTTATTTTTAAATGAAAATTTGAGCTACAATTAGAGATAAATTGACTTCTACTATGGTATCATTTACCAAAGCTACAGTGGTTTAAGAGATACTATATAATTATTGCAAATAATCATAACTTTCTTAAAAACACTTTCATAAAGAGGTTGGACAAGCAAGTTGGTGAACTCATTCTAGAACAAGTTCTGTGTCCCTCATTGCCAAACATCACTAAGGTGGCCTCCAAAGTCCTCCCATTGGGAAGTCACAGGCCCATGCCAGCCCCTTGTCCCCTTCAAAGCACTTTTGGAACTCTCTTTCTGGAATGGCCACATGAGCTGTCATCATTCATGTTAGAGAAATAAATTTATAAACTCATCCTAGAAAAGGTGCTTTCAACGGGAGACTAGACCCTGGTGTTGGTGCACAGCTTCCCGGAGGGAGCAGTTTGAAGGAGACCACAGCGACCTTCAGCAGTGAGGCATGTGGCACTTCCTCAGGATGAGTTCGCAAACTTAATTGTCCGGCCTTGTGCACTTCTGACAGGAGCCACAGATAGAGCACTGACAGTTCAGACTAGAAGCAAATAATTGTGTTTTCTACTTGGAAGAAAACAAAGGAAGGAAAAAGAGAAGGAGGAAAGAAAATAGTATTAAAAAAAAGAAAACTCGGTTCAGGAACCGGTCTATGTGGGGATCAGTCAATCATTTTTGACAGGTGGCTACATCTCCCTCCATAGTAGTCGCTGTTTTAGGGATTCTCATAACCAGTGAGCTTTAAACTATGCATCTCTAGTATTCTTAAGAAAAAATTGAGAAAATGATGGTCAGGTTCAGTTAATTAAAAAGAAATAGCTTTATAGCTATGCGTAAACTTTTTCTAATACTGAAACCAAATAGCTTGCAAAAGTAAAAAAAAAGGTATGAGTATAAAAATTGTGCAGTTCTGTTCTAGAATATTGCCACTGTTAGCAAGTTTCAGCATTATTTATAGAGAAGAAGGGAGGCAGCGAGTAACAGAGAAAGTGAGAGAATTGGAGTAAAGGAGAATGAAAGACAGGATGAGAAAACAAGCTTGTCTGTACAGAAACGTCCACTTGTGAACAGTCCCAGTGGACGCGCCCAAAACATACGTTTGCTGAGAATAGAAGAATGGAGTCCTCAAAAGTAGAATTAATGTTGATATTCACCGTGAATAGCCTGGGTTAAACTTCATTAAGAACTAATATTGCTGTTTACACATTGTCTAATGGACAGGACTCTACAGAGGAAGGGCTGGCAATTTTAATCAGTGGAGGTTACTTACTTATATTTCAAAATATTACAAATGTTTTGGTTTCATGGATGGGTTTTATAATGCTTTAGTCAGGGATGTAAGTGTGCCCATCACTCAAACAGCATTCATTATACCTCTCAGGTAGGCTCTTACCCCTCCCCTCCCCTCTCTCCACCCTGCTTGATTTCCACTGACTTTGCCTCTTTCCCTGCCCGTGTGCCCGCGGTGAGTTCCAGGTTATTAGAGACAAGTGCATGTGCTGCTTGTCTGTCTGTTCCTGAGATATGGCAGGTAGGGGAATGGTCTCCTGTGCCATCCATGTTGCTGCAAAAGACATAAATTCATGCACTTCTTTTTATGATTGAGAAGCTATCTATCTATCTATCTATCTATCTATCTATTAATCATCTATCTATCTATCTATCCATCCATCTATCTATTGATCTATCTATCACATTTTCTTTACCCACACATGATTTGATGAGCACTTGGGTTAATTCCACATCTTTATAATTGTTAATTGCAATGCACATCCAAGTGCAGGTGTCTTTTAGACAGGCTCATTTATTTTCCTTTTGGTAGACGCTGGTAGTGGGAGTGCTGATCAAATGGTAGGTCTACTTTAGTTCTTTGTGACATTTCCACACTGTTTTCCATAGAGGCTGTACTATTGCACTTTGCACTCCCAGCAACAGGGTCTGAGTGTTCCTTTCTCTCTGCATCCAAGCCAACTATGATAGTTTTTGGACTTTTTAATAGAAGTTATTGTAACACAGATAAGTTGATATCTCATCGTGGTTTTAATTAGCCTGTGACATTGAGCATGTATTTTCATGTGTCTGTTGGACATTTGTCTATCTTCTTTTGAAAACTTCTGCCATGCCAGAAGTTATAGCTTTTACCCACTTCTTTAATGAAGTTTTTTTTTTTTTCTTGCTGGTTTGTTTGAGTTCTTTGTAGATTCTGGATTTTTGCCCTTTTTTGGATGTATAGTATATGAATATTTTCTCCAATTCTGTAGGGTATCTATTTGCTCTGTTGATTATTTTCTTTGTTGTGCAGAAGATTTTTAATTCAATCCAGTCCCATTTATTCATTTGTTGTTTTTGCTAAAATTGCCTTTAGAGTCTTAGTCATAAAATTCTTTGTCTATGCTAGTATCTAAAACAGTTAGATTATTGGATGTGGAAGCCCAAGTGAGAGAAGGAGGTCAGGAGTTAGAGGTCAGTTATAATGTTAATTAATAAAATAGTTAATTAGTTAACAAAACAGAGCCATCTGGCTAAAAAAGGAAAAGAGTCTTGGTCATTTAAATATAGTTTTATTTTTTGAGACAGAGTCTCACTTGTCCCCCTGGGTAGAGTGCCGTGGCTTCACAGCTCATAGCAACCTCAAACTCTTGGGCTCAAGCAATTCTCTTATCTCAGTCTCCCAAGTGGTTGGGAATGCAGGAACCTGCCAAACACCTGGTTGTTTTTAGGGACAGGGGTCTCATTCTTGCTCAGGCTGGTCTCAAACCTGTGAGCTCAGGCAATCCACACACCTCGGAACTCCCAGAGTGTTAGGATTACAGGTGTGAGCCACCACGTCTGGCCTAGGAAAGCAATCTTAAGCAAAAAGAATAAATCTGAAGATGACATTAATATTAGATTATATGAATTTTTAAAAAGTTATCAGGAAGATATTGCAAAATTGATTAAAATATTAGTCAAATAGGTCCTACTTTCTGGGAGATGTATTATCTTGGTTTCATGCTTTTGTTAGTGGGATCTAGAAAGTCAAGGAAGTAAGAATTATCATGAAACTAGTTGTGACTGGCAGATGGCGGCACTGAAGATGCCCTCGTCTGTGATCCTGTGATCTGTGATTATGTGATGCTGCAGGGCCAGGGAGAATTAAGGCTGCAGAGGAAAAGGAGGTTGATATCTGCTTACTGTAAAATACAGAGATTCTTTTAAATTATCAGGGTGGGTCCAGTGTAATCTTACGGGTCTTTTAAACATGCAAGAGTGAGGCAGGTCAGAGTCAGAGAAAGTCATGTGAGAAGCACAGCAGAGGCTGGCAGGGGGTGGTGATGACTGGCCAATTTGTATCACTGGAGATTGTTGGAAACAACAGAGTGGTCAGCGTGCAGTTAGTGGAGATTTGTAGTTGACACGTTTCACTTTCTATTTAACTGTTAAAATTCATAGGAAGGTGGAGCAGGGCCCTGAGCCAAGAAATGCAGTGGCCTCTGGAAGCTGGAAAGAGGCATAGAATGAAGAGAGTGTTAAAATCCCCTCTGTCATTGAGAAGTTCTTCGTTTTTAACTTGTATTTCTCTCTATTCTGTTTTTCTTCTTGAATTTTGAAGCTCTCTGATTATATACATACAGATTTAGAATCATCTTATCTTTCTGGTAAGTGACTCCTTTATCACTATGTCCTTATATATCAGTGGTAATACTTTGTCCTGGAGTCTAAGTTTTCTAATATTAATACAGCCGTGACAGCCTTCTAATACTTACTGTTTAATTATTATACATTTTCACATATTTTCATTTTCAACCTATTTGTGTTGTTGTACTAAAAGCGAGTATCTTGACGTGGGTGTAGGTTGCATCTTGCTTAGGGATCTGAGACCTTCCCTCCCACTAAACATTCAGATCCTGAAGTGGAGTGGCGTCTCTCAGAGGGTGACTTTTGTGCCAACCTCTGGGTAGCCACATCCCAGAGAGTCTGCCTGGAGGGAGAAGTGTGCCCTAAAACAGAGCTAGCTCTGAGTCTCTCCCCCAAGAACCTGACTTCATTTATAACAAAGCATGAAGAATTAAAGCCTCAAAGTGCTCTTAAAAAATATAAGGCAATTTGGAGGGGGGTGGCAGATTCATTGAGGATATAGTCTGAGCAGGACACAGCCAGTTTGCTCAAAGGACCAGGGATAGAGAGCTCTGTGTGGGGCTCTCCTGGGGACAAAGCAAATCTCAGGCACTGACATCAGAAGCTGTCTCCTTAATTGAGTCAAAATTGATGAGATTAGTGTGTGGAGCAATTTGTATCACCGGAGATTGTTGGAAACAACAGTGGTCAGCGTGCAGTTAGTGGAGATTCATAGTTGACACATTTCACTTTCTATTTAACTGTTAAAATTCATAGGAAAAAACTGCAAGGATAACCTCCGATTTGGCAATGGATTCTTAGGGGTGATATCAAAAGTATGAATAACAACAACAACAAAAAAAAACAACAAAAGTGAAAAAGACATCTTACAGAATGGGAGAAAGTATTTGCAAATCATTTATCCTATAAGCATCTCACATCCAGAAGCGAGAACTCTAGTAACTCAACCATCAAAAGACGAGGAATCCATTTTTAAAATGTGCAAAGGTGCTGAATAGACGCCTCTCTAAGGCAGGAACGCAAATGGCCAGTAAGCAACACAGAAGAACTTGACCTCCTTAGTCATGGAGAAATGCAAGCCAACTCCTTAATGAGATACTGCTTCACACACCAGGATGATTACAACCTCAAAGTCAGACCCTAAGCCCCCCATCGTCTTCTGAGCACATTTCCCGCTCCCATGGAGATTCTTTCTTAGTAATCCGCCCTGCAAATTTCATTTGTTCCAGCTGCACAGAACTCCATCTCTGCTGCCTTAGCTTAGTGGGACCATTGTGTAAAGCTTGGATTCCAGTGTGGCACATTAAGGCCAGGACATTTGTCACAATAGGACTGGGGCAACCCTGGGGCTCATCTTGTGACTTTCCTTACTCTCAAACTCGGTGTTATCTGCTGTTCAATGCGGACACCTCCTTAATGGTTTCTGATGAAGGAAGCTGCAGTATGGCCCTGGCTTTTCCTGCTGTCCTTCATACCTAAAGGAGGAACTACTCTATCTGCACACACAGTTAAAGACATCTAACATGTATCTTAAAACTTTGTAAAAATTAACAGTAGTACAATGATTTAAGAATAAATTTAACTAGTATATTCTATTCTAAGACTTTAAAATGACTAGACTTGTTTTGCCTAAACTTATGGGGTACAAGAGTAAATTAGTGCCGTGCACAGAATGCAAAGTGCTCAGGGCTCCAGGGTGTCCATCCCTGCTCATCACCCACCCCTCACACCCCTCTCCCTGTCCATCCCTGCTCATCACCCACCCCTCACACCCCTCTCCCTGTCCATCCCTGCCCATCACCCACCCCTCACACCCCTCTCCCTGTCCATCCCTGCTCATCACCCACAGCTCACACCACTCTCCCTGAGGAGTCACTGTTCCCTGTCATTTCACTCTCTGTGTCCATGTGTATACATTTTATAGCATCCATTTATCAATGAAAACATACAATATTTAACTTTCTGTATCTAGCTTGTTTCACTTAGGATAATGACCTCTAGTTACATCCATGTGGGTCTAAAAGGTAGGATTTCAGTCCTTTTATGGCTGAGTAGTAGTCCTCTGTGTGGCTAGACTTCAATGATTTCTACTCAGCTTCCCTAAACTTCATCCCTCCCTTCCTTCCCTCCCTTCTGCCTGCTCTAGAATTAATTTCAGTGTTAAGATAAAATTTAGGATTAGTATTGGAAATACTAAGTGTTTGAAATCGCTAACTTAATTTGTCTGTAATTTTGTGGAAATAAGCAAAATATTTTTATTTTAAATGTAGTTGACTTTATTGTAGCCTTGATTAATGACATTATTGCCTTACTTTTTTTGGACAGTAGATTTTACTTATCCTGACTCTGAATATCAAACATGAGCCATTATGCTAATAGCTTCAAAATTTATCATTTAAATTATTTTTATTCTTACCTGTTTCAATTAACATTGCACTATTTTAATAGCCTTAAGTTTTCCTCTACATGCAATTAGTGCAATTAGTGTTTATTTGGGGTCTGTGATTACTGTTTTTGTGTATCTTTATGGGGAGTTGATATTCACCTTCTAGGATTGTTCAAATTCACAGTGGTATTTGGCAGTCTGAATGATGACGTTAGGTCAGTATAGTCTTTCAGACAAAAATTAGGCCTTTGGGATAATCTAATTAGCGCTCGTAATGTTATATAGAATTGAAAACAATTCAGCCATACAATACAGATGCACACGGACTGACCATGGGGCTGCTTTCCCATGAACCTACCATAGACTGAAAATATCTTAAGTTGAAATATGGAAAGTCAAAAATGCATTTAGTATGCAGATAACCCATCGTGAAGTTGTAAAATGTTAAGTTGAACTATCATAAATTGGGAACCCTGTCAGAAGTTGAAAATATTGCAAATGGAAAGTTTGTGTTTGGCTTAATGATATTTTCAGTGTAGGAAGTGTTTATCTGGACATAACCCCCATGTCCCTTTCACACTATCGCGGAGTCTAAAAATTGTGAGTCAAGCCACTGTGTAAGTCAAGGCCTGTCGGTGCTCAGATGTGTGAATAAGGTAGTGAGAAAGGAGCTGGTGAACTCAGAGTCTCACAACCAAGAATGTGTTTGGAATAACGTGTTACGTGCTCGGGCCGCCTGACTACAGATTGGGAGAGTTATGTTTATGTCATTTTACGTCCTCCTCTGGCTTAACACATCGGTGGACATGCGGAGAGCCAGTGGCGTAGCACCCTCTTGATGTGAATCACGGCTGTGTTCCAGTTCGGCGGAGCACCAAAACAACTAGCAGAGGAAAATGGTTTTAAATTATTTTTAATTCTCATTCTATTTCTAATCCAGTTTCTTTCTTTAAAAAATGTAATCTCTGTTGATTCCCTATTAGAAAATTAACTTGCAATTTTTTCACATCAAACGTGAAGACTTTGAACGTCAGTGATTCGTAATCAGCGATGGCACGTAACTTTGTGAACTTCGCCCTTCTCTTTTTTACAAAGTGCTGCCCTGAGGATTCTCTGTGAGGACACACTCTGAAAAAAAAGTCCACTTAAATAAAAAGGGATGGAATTCAGTGAAAATGCTGGCTATGCTTTGTTATTCTGTGAATTATTCACTTTTTTTGTGATCTTACTTCAAAGATCTAGGACTCCATTTCATTTCCAGAAGAAAATTTGGTGTAAAGTCATTGCTCTTAAAATGCTGACTTTTTGGCAATGTGACTGGATGTGCTGGAGCACCAAGCCCACCGACAGTGCACACACACCGACAGTGCACACACACCAGTACTGCTTTGCACTTCCCAGACCACTTGCCTCTATTTTTAGTGTATTTGCTTTGCATGGCAATCCTATGTGTTGGTAGGCAGAACATTATATTATAAATTAATTTTACAAATAAGGAAGCTGAAACTCAGAGTCCCAATGGTACTTGTAATTGCAAGCTCCACCAATTACACTTGATTGTATATAAAATGAATTTAATGGTAACAAGTTAGTGGAATAATTTATTTAAAGAATCTAGCGTGTAATATTCTATTCAACACACACATGCAATAAACCTTTGGGTTTTTAAGAATGCATCATTTTTCTCAATGATGACTTATTTATGAAGAGTGTATTAAATCCTAAGATTCTACAAGTGCTGATTAACGTAACAAATCAGGGGAAGAAGTAAAGCAAATTTTAAGGCTGATTGAGTCACCATTGCCCAAGAAAACTTAGTGTATAATAAGCATCTGAGACTAAGACAATGTGTTTTTAAAGTTTTACACCTTCCTAACTGAAAAAAGTCCCTGACTTTTGTACCTTCCTAACTGAAAAAAGTCCCTGACTTTTTGTACCAAGTTCTAATTGTACCAAGCACAATTAGAACTGTGGTTGCCATGTGCTCATTTCTGCCCTTCCAGTCAATAAACAATAATTCTAGCTTAGTCACAGCGGTAAGAAATAGGAGCAGCTATGGGCAAAAACAACCAAAAAAACCTCCCCAATGAAGTCCACATTTTGCAGCATATTGAACAACAGGGAACAACTATATGAAAGTGTACAACCCTTAGATGAAGCAACTTTCATTTTTTGGTTAACGGTAAGAAAAAAATAACAATGGCCATTTTCCTTGTTATCACCTCTTTCATCTACTTCATTGTTTACGTTGCTTTCATGATGTGTTACCTAATAAATATAAGGCTTAAATTTCATATTGGCTTTCTTAAGGGGAAGTGGCTATATAAAGAAGCATCGTCTTATATGTACATGGAATCCTGACTAAGAGGATTAATGATTTATAGCTCAACCTGGAAATTGTAACAATTATTTTCACACTGATTTTGCTTTTAATTATCAATTCATGTTTTGGGTTATTCTTAAATTCACTGCTGGGTTGTCAAATTTTAATAAAATCTCTTTGGTATGTAAATAAAATTCTTAATGGATTAGACAAAAAATTTCCAAGACTGCATAGACATTTTTTAGTAATATCTCTATTTCTACACTGTAGCTATCACAGTGCGTATCTACCTACACTGGCTAGATTAATTAAAGTGGCTTTTCCTGATTGTTTTTTGGGAGAAAAGGATCAATGTAATTGGAAATAGCCAGTAGGTCCACACATATGCCAATAAGAACATTAACTAACTGTCGTAGGACACGCACCACACACTATGCTCAACCGGGATTTCTCATTTAATATTTACGACAGACAATATACATAAGGAGTATATTGTCCTTTTTTAACAGATGATAAAGCTGAGATATAGAGAGCTTTCTGCTAAGTAGAGTCTAAATTAAAAATTGATCCAGAACCCACTTTTAAACTAGTGCTCTGCAGTCAGCGGGTGATCAATGCCTTTGAACTGGAATACACTATTATTTTCTAATTATATTTAGATACTCTCTGATTAATGACATCAAGTTTCATTTAAAAGGATTAAGAGTCATTATGGGGAACATGACAAATGTTTTGATAGTAAAAAAGTATCTATAGTTTTAGAAGTTGGAAGACACCAGAGTAAGAGTTGACAATATTGATTTGGGGGTCATTGGCTCAGAACATAAGCCTGTTAGTGCTATTCACATAAAAACAGTCTTCAAGGCTATAATTTCGCCATAACTGGCCATCTTATACATGTAAGCTTTTTGGTTTAGAAGTAATGTATAAATCAAAGTGCTGTAACAGAAATATCAATTCAAATCATTTTCAGGATGAAAATCAATGACTTCTGAAGTCTTTCTGTGTGGTGGGGCAGCCCTTAACCGTGGAGAGCAGGCCAGATCGTGCTTCTCACCCCATCATCTGCCTCTTTCTGTCATCATCTCTCTTAGATGCATTAGCAACATAGGCACATCAGGTACGGGGCTGGAGGTTTTGGAGAAACTGTATAGCTCTGTGCTGTGCTAGACTTGTATATCTCATTACCTGTGAACTGGACAGAGCAGAATGTCATATTTCTCTAAACCAAAATGAAAAGTAAAAACTGATATTTATGTGAGAGTTTCTGAACTACCTTAAGCTTTGCTTCATTTCAGATTTATGGTATTTTTCAGGTTAACTTTGGCCGAAAGACAACCACTGATTCATGATTTAAATCTCCCACATTAGTTCTGTAGATGTAGGTTGATTGGATCTACAGTCTCTGTCTCTGTTGTCTGTAGTAAGACGTGATTGAAACTGTATACTTTGGGTTGTACAGAGCGTAATAAATGTCTTAGTTCCCTGTTATTTGCTGCAAGGAGTCGTATGTCTGCACATTTAGTAAGTGAGAAGTCTGTTTTAAGTTTTTATTCCTGTACTAATTGAGCCATAAGCGGCAGTGTTTATTTATGCCTTTGCTCTTTCAGCCATTTATTCAATACTGACTATAATAAATATGGCAGACCTTGGCCACAGGGTTCACAGGCTGTGCTTCTGTTACGTATCTGGGGCCCGCGGGTGCCTGGCTGGTGTTCAGTGGGACTGTCAGACTTCCTTCCCTTACAGCAGCACAGCCAGCCCTGCGCACTGCCTGTGCTGCCCGCACACCTCCTCATCCCCTCAGCTCCCCATAAGATGTGTGTGGAAACCTGTGGGGAACAGGTGTAACACGGCGGCACCTCCCTTCAGCTGCAAGGAGGGCTCTCGTCTTCTGCTTCTGGGCTTTTCTGCCACGTCTGCCTCAGACACCTGTAAAAACTCTCAGTCACTGTGATGCATGTTCAGAGCTGGGAAGATGGGGAACACAGCTCTGAGGCGATAGGCATGGGCGACGGGTCCAGGAGTTGGTAGATGAACGCAACTCTTCAGAGACTACGTGGTCCAGCTTGGGCAGCAGAGCAAGACGCCCTCTCATGAATAAGTAAATAATAAGCAAACAAACTAACAAACAAATGAAATGCTACTCTTTTCCATCCATATTCAGAGAATTTTGAGGTTTTAAATGGTTCTTCTGAGGGAAATACCCTACAGGGCGAGCTTGTCCTCAAGGAAAACGTGAGTGCAAGCCCGTGTCCCTCTGCATCCAGGGGACGTTCCAGGACAGGGCGGTTGTACTAGAAGTCATTCTAGTCATATTTTTCTAACCTCGAGATGGGCCTCTGGAACAGGATTAGCTGTTGCACAGTGATGAGACCCCACTGCTAGTGGTGAGTGACAGGATGGTGGTGACGCTGCGTGTGGTGGCTTTTGGCTTATACAACAGAAGCAGCCCTGAGTAATGTTGTAGAAATGATCATTGTGAAGTGGGCTGGGTTTTGTCAACTGCTTTAGAATTTTGAAAAAGGCTCAGTTTTTCTGCTTTTCAGTTTATGACATACTGTGATGTTCAGAAGGCCTCTGTGGTGGTGGTTAAAGCTGTCATGTCTGTCACCACTGTTTTCTCACCATTTTGTCCCAGGGTAAGTTAACACTCTGTTGTCCTCTGTGGCAATACAGTCCACAGGCACCTTAAGTGTCCTGCTCTTCTGCAGAATATCATGCAGGCTCACTGTGTCATTGATGGCAGGGCAATTAGATGTGTTGAACAGGAGTTGGCATGTGCTCTGTGACCTCTGCAGGGCTCGTGAGTGGTGGAGTGCGAGGGGTAAACTCCAGGAAGTTTCAAAGGACCATCCTATGGGTCAGACTTTCAGGAGTCCTGTATGAAGGACACAGTGCTTGGTGAGGATGTGTGAGCTCTGGGTCGGCATGCAGTGCACTGGTGAGCACCTTTCTGACCCGTTCATAATTCATTTGAAAGTCACCCAGGTTTGAATGGGGCCCAGAGCCAGAGAAGACTTTGGGAAGACACCAGCTTGTCTTATAGAACTCAGCATTTGCACTGGACCAGCAGCAGACATGCTGTGGCAGGCGGCGCTGTCCTCAGTAACTGGAGCGTGTGGGCCGGGGAACCAAGATTCAGGGAGGGTCGGCTCTCCTACCACTATTTCAGGAGACTGGCTTCTGGAATTGAGCTTCCCATCCTCTGGCTTTTTAGGAATAGTGACCCTGGTCCCACTGGGGAAATGCTTCTATTTGAGGGCACAGGAAGGATTTTGGTGACCCAGAGCTTCCTGCTCCTGCTGCCTCCTTATTTTAACTCCTAATAATGCCAGACCATTAGACAGTAAAGGCGAGACGTGTGGGTGGGAATGGCTTATCCTTACCCCCCCCCCCAGTAGCAATGTCACACAGTGGGGCGGGGAGCACCTAGACTTTGGGAGACTGTCCTGGTGTTTCTAGGCCCAGCCATGGCCATGGCCGGGTAAGCACACCAACTGTGTTATGATACAATAAAGGGGTTGAAGACCTTGGCTTCCCACGGAGGTCTGTATTGTCTCCCTAGGTGAGAAATTTGGAGCGACTGAATTGCTGCTCAAGGATGAGGGAAGGATAACATGGGTGATAGAGCAGAGAATGTTGAATTCCAATCATAGCCTTGGGGTGAGTGGAGGAGGGGACCGAGGCTTGTTTCCCTGTGACATATCAGGCTTAACATAGGGTGCACGTGGATCTGAGTGGTGTACGGGATAGACTTACTGAACAGCCCCTGGCCTTGTGTCCCAGCCTCTCTACCCAGCTTTTTATTCTATAGGGCAGTGGCAATCCGATACCTAGAAGTGACCTCCGGGGTAGAGTACTGGCAGGACCGTTCTAACATATACACCACCTACCACATGTAAGAAGAGCTATTATCCTGGGATAATTCTTGAAAAATAAAGATGGAAGCAGGTAGATAAACATTATTTAAAACATTTTTTCCACTCATGTGGACAATTTTGAGGCACATTTTATGGACCCTCTGAGGCATTTCAGCATGACGGAGTCTCAGAAAAACGAGCAGCTTGTTAACAAACACAGGAACTGCCTTCCTCACCTTCCCTCGGTTATAGTCCCTCGTCTAGTCCTGTCTCTGGGAGCACTTGACAAAATTAATGACTGGTGGACATGCCCTTGACTCAGGTCCTGCCTCTTCTGAGGATGCAGCAAGCTGTGACACAGCCCTGGAGTTTAGGGCTGGCCAGGGGATGTATTTGGCCCTGGCTGGAAGCACTTGAGAGCTCTGTGCCATTACTTTTCCTCACTTGCTCTCTTGATCATGGTGATTGTTTTGACTTGTGTTGGTATGAAGCCAGCTGGAAAAGCAAAGCCATCACGAGGCAGAAAGAGTGAAATGTGAACTTTGGGAAGTTATGCTTTGGGGGTTTGCTAGTGAAGCATCACCAAGCCAATTCTGACTAGTTTTGACAAACATAGTTTAAATCTGTGGTCCCCATAACCACCTTCTCCCTAGGTGAGCGAGGGGAGCTGTACCTGTTTTTACAGCTTCTCCCCATTGCTTGCACCACTGTACATCTTGGTGCCCAGAATGCCCAACAAAATAGCAGTGTCTCTGCTCTGCAGAGGCCGCAGGGCTCATCAAGTGGGCTGACAAGACGTCCTTGTGAATGCTCTGAAGTAAGTGAGTCCCTTACAGAAGAGGCCGCCAAAGTAAACTAATCGAATTTCTTCTGGTTAAAAGAACAGAGGTTCAGAATGCATTTAGTTAGATTAGCAGAATAAAGAATTATATCAGCTCTTGTCTCTGAGAGTTGAGAAATAAATTTCATACCCATGACAGTTATTGTATGCATCTAAGAACACAGGTTTGACAGAATCAGTACAGCACACATGGCAATAAGAAGCTGAGTGTGCATTCTGAAACCATGACAGCAGGGAACCTGGAGTTCAGTCCACCAGACTGCAGGTGGTAGGTTGGGCTTGGCACGATGCCTGGTGATGAGGCTGGTACTCCAAATATAGCTGATTACATCTGTAATAAAAGCCATCAGCAAGTCCCATAATTTGTACTTCTGAGATGATCATTATAACAGCAGCAGTGGCTGACATCCAGGGATCTCTTTCTCTGTGCCACGGACACTTAGAATCACATTACAGGTTATTACCTCATTTAATCCTCACAGGATTGTTGTGAAGGGAGCATGTTACTCACCCAATCTCACAGAAAAGAAAATCAAGCCTGTGGGAGGATAAGAAACTTCCCCGTCTCTAATCCATTCACTCCCCTCTGTAATCCTTTGCTGTCAACTTAATCTGGGCCCAGCCAGTTTTTTACTTTGCTGTAATGGCCTCTCACAGTTTCCAGATGTATGTTCTCACCCTTATTTCCTCTGTTTCTCACAGGATATCCAGAGCACATTTTTGGAAAGTGCGTTGGATTCTATACCCTTCCTAAATGTTCAGAGATTTCTCATTACCTTCCTGTAGCCATGGTGGTCTGGACTCTGCTTATAATCCTGTGTCATCCTGTGTCAAGCCTTGTTTCCTTGTTTGCTAATTTTCAGATGAACTGGTCTTTTGATTCTGGAAACACTGTCTCAGGACCTTTGCACACAGTATTGCCACAGTTCGTATATGTGTATATGTATTTTATATATATTTTTTCTTTTTTTGTGTGTGACAGAGTCTCACTCTGTTGCCCAAGCTAGAGTGCCATGGTGTCATAACTCACAGCAACCTCAAACTCTTGGGTTCAAACAATCCTCCTGCCTCAGCCTCAGGGACTACAGGACCCTATCATTGCTCCCAGATAATTTATTCTATTTTTATTTTATTCTTTACATTTAAAAAAAATTTTGAAACAGTCTCACTTTGTCACCCTCAGTAGAGTACCGTAGATTCACAGCTCACAGCGACCTCAAACTTGTGGGCTTAAGTGATTCTCTTGCCTCAGCCTCCCAAGTAGCTGGGACTATAGGCACCTACTGTATTGCCTGGCTATTTCTTTGTTGCAGCTTTCATTGTTTTTTAGCTGACCGCAGGCCAGGTTAGAACCTGCCATGGTGTACATGGCCGGTACCCTACCCACTGAGCTATGGACACTTCCCATTTGTTCTGTTTTTAGTAGAGACAGGGTCTCACTCTTGATCAGCCCGTTCTTGAACTCCTGAGCTCAAGGGATTGACCTGCTTTGGCCTCCCAGAGTGCCTGAATTGCAGGCATGAGCCACCACACCACCTGGCTTTATCTTTTCATTCTGGTTCATATTTGGTTCAGCATCAGTTGACAAAAGTCCCCACCTCACAGTAGCTTAAACTAGAAGTTTCTTCCACTCACTCAAAATTTCTGGAAGGTAGTCAGTGCCTCTGTGCTATCAGGGTCCAGAATTCTGGGTCATTCCTGTGCTGTGTGTGGTCTTCCCTTATGATCTAAGCTGGCATTGATAATGTTCCTGAAAGCAAGATAAATGAAGGGACAGCTGCTGTCACCTACAGAAGGTTCTAGATATTGCCAAAGAGTCATTCTGGTTATAGCCCATCACCTGCTGCGGCTAAGGGCTGAAGGGCCAGGCTTGGCTCTGAGGGAGGCCATTTTCCTTTCTTGGGGTCCATAAAGCACTTGGTTGATCACTAGCATGAAGAAAATGTGGACTTATGGTTACATTTAAAATGATGAGCTTCTCCTTTGAGTCCACAAATTTATTCCCTCCTTCTGTGTTTTCATGCCATTTGGCCTATACGTTAACTTCACACTTCAAAGACATTTTTAATTATAAGCATTGGAAAAGGCACTTTTCCCTGGAGTGTTCCCTGGAGCCCTCTGATTGGTGATGCAAGGAAAAGAAACTGCAGATGAAATGAATGTCAAAAGGGAGGTCGAGGCTCTCTCTGGCACAGTGACCCTGCCCAACTTTACTGATTATCTTATATACTCTCAAACATTCAGTAAGAATTCAATACAGGTAAAAAGAAGTGAAGTAAGATCAAGAAACTGCCATTATGAACCCAATTCAGTACTATTGCTGTTGAACACATATACAATTGATTCTGTTTGGGGTTAAAACATAAGGGAGCCAGGTGGTCTGCTCTTGCTAGTCTAATTTCCCTAAACGAAAACCAGTGATTATACTGTTAATGATGGGAGA
>CAUYTI010101834.1:0-15990 GCA_963575145.1 Galago senegalensis | reverse complement strand
ATTATTTTTCACTGTATCATTATATGCTACATTATTACGTACCATGAAGGCTGTGTTGACCAGTTTGATGGAAGTAGTTCAGAATGCATGTGAAAACCCCACACTGTACCCCAGAAGTGCATTAATGTACATAGTTAACATCAATTAAAAAATAAATAAAAAAAAAAGAAAAAAAAAGAAATGAGTGAATAAGAAAATTTCAAGTGGTATTATATGACATGAAGAAAATGCACACTGTCAAAATGGTAGTCAATGGCTTAAGGAATGTACTATCAGAAGAGCAATTCTAAGGGAAGTTGCATTTCAAATAGAGCCTCTGTGATAGATGGAGACAGGAGCAAGAAATTTGGGAAATGAAGTTCCTGAAAGCAGGAAGGGCACAGGCAAAACTCTGAGGCTGAGGAGAAACAGAAGAAAAAAAGAAAAAAAGAGGCAGAATTAAAATACAATTTGGAATTTCACTGTATATAAAGACCAAGGCCAGAGTAAAACATATTAAGGGAAAAATGAGAGGATTCAAAGTCAGAGACATGGATCCAGGCTTATTATTTGAGTCATATAAATGAGAGCAGTAGAAGGGATGTTTTATTCCAAAGTATGAAAAACTAGTGGAGATTTGTAACCCTGAGATTAGCACATCCTCTAATCCACTCAGGACACAAGTTTATTCCCCCTCCCCCCATCTACCTTGGTCAACTCGAGGTGCCATAACAGAACACCATAGCCTGGATGGCTTTTTTTTTCCCTCACATTTCTAGAGATCAGGGCAACTAATGTTAAGGTTCTGGCCTATTCAGTTTTCAGTGAGGACTTTCTTTCTTGCTTGAATATGGCTGACTCTTCCATGTGTCTTCAGAGGAAGGAAAAAGGGATTGTTGGTCTCTTTTCTTCTTACAAAAAAAAAAAAATCATCTTATGCTGAGGGATCCACTATCATGAGTTCATCTACAGCTTATTACTTCCAAAAATCCTTGTTTTAAAATAAGGTCCCTTTGAAGTGTTGGGCTTCAACATATAAATTTTGGGGAAACACAAATATTCAGGCTATAATTGTATCACATCACACTCTTGCGTTTAAAATATGGGTTAACTTTCAATTTTACAAAAATTCCGGTAAATCTGGTTTCCCAACTAATGTGTACAAATTCTTTTAATTTCTCAGTGTTGGTCTGTTGCTAGACATCCCAGGCTAATGTACTCATGTGTAAAGTTTCTGAGCCTCTCCTTGTTCATTTACTACACCTAAATTTCTGTCTCCTCTGGTAGCTTACAGAGATTTTTCTTTCTGAAATTTTCTAGCCAATCTGTACACATAGGAATTATCTCTCCTGAGGGGATGGGACCAATTCAACTTCTCTGGTCATGAATCAACACTTAAAACATAAAGTTCTTAAGTTAAGCCAGGAACACTGCTTTGGAGATAATTGGGAAAAGAGCTGTCCTCATACTTATCTTCAAAGCCATCAACTCCCAATCTAGCCTCACAAAGGCTGTGAAAAAACAATTGCCCTTAGAAATTGTGTCACACTAAATAGAACTAAAACATAATTCCTGCCTGAACCTTACCTTTTTAAGGTCTAGAATGCCTTTGCTCCACTAAGTCCCTGGCTACTTTGCCTATATCCAAGCCCCTGAGGTTTTCCCTGAAGTCACCTGTTTTCTCCCACCCATCTGTTTCTAAGGAGTCCTGTTCCATAGAGTCCTCATTCCACCAGAACGCTCCCATAACTTTTACTACCCCTTGCAGAACTCCCGTGTATGTGTTTCTTTATTGCCTTGTTCTTTCATTTTTCTCATAAAAATGCACATGTCATGCAAAACTAAATGGCTATCGGGCACGCCACACAAACACACACACACACACTCTCAACATAAAAGCCCCTGGAGCTCATACATATGTTTAAGAGAACACAGGAAAAGGACCAAAGACAAAAAATGTGCAACTTCATAACAGTTTTATTATTGTATTATAACTTGAAGAATGATGGTTCTCCTTGAAATCCCTGTAACATGAGCATGGGGCTCAGTGGTACTTGTGGGCCAGGGCAGTGGCCACACCAGCCACCATCTTCTGGCAGGCAGCCTGTATCTGTGGGGTGAATTCCTTGCCAAAATGCTTTGCCAAGACAATCACCAGCACATTTCCCAGGAGCTGTGTAGGTGGAAGGAGACAACAGAAATGAGAACAAAGTGAGCAGAGAGGTCCAGGGTAGACTTTATGTATCTTTAAACCCAACTTGTAGTCAGAACCTGTGTTAACTTCTCACAACACCTGAGGTTTTGCTTAGCCATTCAACACAGGGAGATTTTTCCCCTGGCAGACTGACCACTGGCCATGAGTCTTTCCATTTTCTTACAACCAACAGCCCCACATTTTGTGTGTTGATAAATATTTTCTTAAAAACACACAGCTCTCTTTCTAAACCCATTGTTCTAGTTGTTGTTCTTCCTCACAGACACTTCTCCCCCTTCCTGGAATTAGAGGATGTAATAAGCCTTTGAAAGAAGGCTTTAGCAGGATTTTACATAAGTATCTAGCCAATATAGAACTAGCCTTAGCAACATGTATTTCATCCCCTAGTTTTCTCCCTTTTATCATGCCAGCATGTGCTTGCCTACATGTATATTTTCCATGACCATATTTTTCTCTGCCTCAAACAGTGTTTTATTAAAAAATTAAATGTAAAATAGAGAAAAGGGAAAGACAAAGTTCTCTTTAAAGGAGTCTAATTTACAAAAGTCATTTCATTCATCTCTGCTCAACATTTTCTCAAAGTCAATAGAATACAGACAAACCCTGCAGACTTCTAAAACCCCTCCTTAGGCTCTAGAACAGTTGTTCTCAACCTCTCTAATGCCATGGCCCTTTAATATAGTTCCTATGGGTCACAATCCACAGGTTGAGAACTGCTGCTCTAGAACATTAACACTTGGTCTCAACTTGGTTTATCCTCTGGCATTTATTTACGCCAAACTCCAATATCTCTAAATATTTCACACTCTTCAGGTAGCCCCAGTTATACTCAGATCAATGCTCAGTTATCTAAGTGGCCCCAGGATTAAAGGCAAAAGACTTTCACATCTCTTGGACTTACCCTGAAGTTTTCAGGATCCACATGCAGCCTGTCACAGTGCAGCTCACTCAGATGGGAAAACGTACCCTTGAGATCATCCATGTTCTTTATAGCTTCTCCCAAGGAACCCAGAACCTTCTTGCCATGGGCCTTGACCTTCGGGTTGCCCATGATGGCAGAGGCAGAGGACAGGTTTCCAAAGGTGTCAAAGAATCTCTGGGTCCATGGGTAGACAACCAGGAGTCTATGAGATACAACAACAGCAACTAAAAGTTCAGAAGTTGTCAGTAGACACAAGAAGTATTATGTATTTTTTCTAGGCACAGGTTCATTCCTTCCCTCCCTTGTCTTGCCCACTACCCCAGAGCATACCTTCCCAGAGCTTCTCCTCCATCCTCTTCTACATTCACTTTACCCCACAGGCTTGTGATAATAGCCTTCTCTTCAGCTGTAAAATGAACCATGGTGTCTAGATTTGGAGCTTGTTGATAATCTCAGATGTTGCAGAAGCAAGTATGTGCAACTGCTAGAAGGTGCTTCCTTTTATTTCTCTATCCTTGGCCCCCTGGCCCCTTGCCTCACATGGTGCTCTGAGGCTATTGGTCAAGGTCACTTTGTCAAGCCTATTGGTCAAGGCAAGGATGGTCAACACAGGGGTGTGGTTTAGAGAGGGAAGGGTTCAGACAGACGTTTGCATTGAGATAGTGTGGGGAAGGGGCCCCCAAGAGGACTCTGCTGCTTACATTTTTAAGAGTCTTTGTCCTGTTTCAATTCAATTATTCCAACTTTTTAAAATTCAGGTATTGTGAGATTCTTTTTAGACATGAGTCTAGAATCTCTGGTGGGAGAAGTGTAAGTCTCATTTAGTAGGAGTGATTTCTATGTGAGAAATGCCATACTGATCTTCGAATACACTCTGTAAATTTAGGCCATGTTCTATCCGATTCACAATAATCTGGGGAAAAGTAATTCCCATAAAGCAACAGTTTCAGTGCAAGTATATATTAATGTTAGATAATATAGCAGCAGTTCTCAACCTGTGGGTCATGACTCACAGGATCTGTATTAAAGGGCTGCAGCATTAGGAAGGTTGGGAACTACTGTAATATAGTATAAGGCTAAACTCCTACCTCAGTATCTACTTACCTATATCTGTTTGAAATAAAGCTTATATGTTTTATCTGAGACAAGATATTTATCTTCTTGTCTGTGTATGCATCTAGGTAAAAGATGATGAGCATTTCTCACTGGATCAGATTATGTGCTGGCTAGGGACCCAGGGTTTTGTAGCACTTATATGCTCAGTAAAGACAATGGTGAAAGATTCCTTGATAAGTAATACATTTGAATTAATTATCTTGATTAATGCTAGGTCATTTTTTAGACAGTTTTATTTCAAGATATAACACTAGAAAGCACTTCTTTCTTTCTTCTTGTGTGCTTGTGTAACAAAAGAACTCCAAAGAATCAGAGACTAGGTTCATAGAGTAATAGTCTACACATGATTATAGCTGGGACATTACTGTACTGTAGACACATTTTCCTCTCACTCAGTGCTGTTTCTGACATGGCACACTCTTAATATGTCAAGAAAAGTTCACACTTCTTTGTGTAGGTATTTACTGAATGTCTCTGAAAGTTTTCCATAATATTACACCTTGCTAGATAATGATACTTGAAGTTTTGGAAGTCCGGCTTGATTATTTGTCCTTAAATTCAAAACTGATGATCATATCAAAAAAGTAGGTTAAGAAGTCCTCTGTGTATTTTACTAAAAGGGAGTTAGCTTAAATTTTGCTTATTCCCTAATCAATTAGGTTGACTGAAACTTTAATATAGGTGAAATCCTTTTAGTCTTCATGATCTCATATAAAGACTATATCTGTTCATTAATGAAGATGGTTAAAAAGGCAGAAGGTGAGACTTATCAAGATATCAGTATTGGTTCTCTGATGATAGCCATAATAATTTCTCTCAACCTAAAGATGGGTGGAACAGATTTTTATTGCTATGGAGTTATAGTGTACAGAACCTGAAAGGAACCAAAATTATAGTCTCTTTAAGATAGAACTATGAGATAACTGTATACAGATCTTTGAGTTCAGCTTTCAGAGTCTGGACTTGGAAGATGATCAGAGGCTGATGTCTAAACCTACTAATTCTTTAAGAATGAAATAACTTTTAATTGCTCTTCCTCAGATTAAGGGATATGTGCGATCATTCATGTCTTTAAACAACTGCCCCAGTTTTTCAAAAATCTAGAAAGTGATCGAAAAGTCATTTGTAACCACTTTTTTTCTCTTATGCTTTTGAAATAATGCCTTCTAAATGCTTTGTTTTCATAGTTGTCTTACCCTTCCACTTTCTGCATGTCATTGCTTCTGACATTGCCTAGATCCTCAACTATAAAGCTATTTCTTTTTAAAAGCTGTCCTATGTGTGTTTAAGTATTCATGTATTCATTCCCATGTTTTTTCAAACTTTCATTTAACAACTATCCGTGTAATAACTGTTATAATTGGTCTGAGTTTGGGGGACTTAAGATAAAAGAATCAGGAAATAAAATCTTTCTCTAAAGGTTTATAATCAGAACAAGTAAACTAATAAACAAAATAATTTAATATATTATTATTTACTAATAAAACAATATATGGACTTGATAAGAGTAGAGCATGATGATATCCAGAATAATCTCTGTAAACACATAGTATTTGAACTGGAGCTAGAATGTCAAGCAAGATATTGAGAAAGAACATTTAAAGTAGAGAATTCAAAGCTCTGAAGCAGAAGAAGACAAACTCTTGGTATGCTACAAAGATAAACAATGGAATAATGAGGTTGATAGGTAAATAGTAAAGTGGAAAATAGAAGATGATACCATTGCAAGGAAGCATAGGCCTAATGACATAAACTTGCCTTCAGTGGTAGAAAGTGAAAACCCCTGCTGGATTTCAATTCTGCTGTTAACAAAATCTCTAAGCTCTCTGTGCACTTAGATTATTATTCTAAGAATAAATTGTTTATCACAACACTATTTTGTTTAAGCAGTTTTTATTGGCCGTGAACAAGGATTAGCTATTCATTCATCTATTTAAAAAAAAAAAAAAAACTTTTGTCATCCAAACCTAAATATGCATGTGTTCATAATGAATTTCTTTTTAATGAAATTATCTTGGAATGGCAACATCTAGTTCTAGATATACCTTCCTGAGGTATTCTCTAGCACTCCATTATCATTATCCTTGATCCCTTGACACCAAGAGCTGGGATAATACAGAATATTAGGTTAGGACAAAAACAAGAAAAAGACACTGATTGTTGGAACATGCACATTGCTTTATTTTTTGTTGCTTTTGTCACTTGAAATCTTAAGAATTGTTATTGTTTGCTGTTGCCAATAGCATACTACAATCTTATATTTTTATATTTTTGGATTACTCTATTAGGCATTTCATTGCTCTTACTCATTGATTAAAATTGTAAGACCTGCACTATCTGGTCTTTCTCTATACTCTACCCATGTCTTACTCTCCCCTCTACTTCCGGAGACCTGGTTTTATGCAAATCACTAAGCCCCGTCGGCTGGTTTTAGATTATGAAACTTTGTTAGTATTTTATGGCCTTCATGAAGTTGTTATCATTAGTCTCAAAAAAGTCCCCACCATATTCTAACTCTAACTTTATCTTAGAGCATGTTACATTCTGTCAGAAGGCAATGCACAATGATTTCAAGTGTCATAGGTTTGGCTCCTCATAAAGATAATGTAATCCTACGGAAAAGAAGACTATTGTTGACTCAATGAGACATTTTCTGGAAACACACAATCCATTACTCAACTCATCCTCTTATCTCCATATCAAGCTAACTGCTTCTAAATGTACAATAGATAAATTAAAATTAAAATACCTAACCCTAGTCTAGATCTGGGATCCCTACAGAGTGTTGTTTTTAACAATGAAATTTGATGTGTACTGCACATTTGCTTTCTCAGTTACCACTTACCCCTTCCCTTCTTTCCACTGCAGTAAGTTTTTGCCCACACTTCCCACATGTCCATCCTCACTTATCTAATGCTTTTACCAGCCTTGTAAAACTTCTGCCCCATCTTGGCATCCTCCCTGGGCCTGTAGAATCCTTCTATAACATCCACCTTCTTTTGATGAATCCGCACACACTTTTTAAAGCTGCTTTTGCTTTTCCTCAGCCCACAAACCTCTTTTTTTTTTAACATACAAGGAAAAGACAGAGAAGATAAAGTTGTGATTTTTTTTTATTATTTACTGAATAGAAAGTAGTTCATAAAACAGAAGCTATGTTTTCGAGGACAGTCCAGTCCCCATGTTCAGAAGAAGGATGTCAGGGACACACAGAGGGATACTGACAAACTGGAGAAAGGACTCAGTGGTACTTGTGGGCTAGAGCAGTAGCCACCCCAGACACTAGCTTCTGCCAGGCAGCCTGCACATCAGGAGTGAATTCCTTGCCAAAATGAGTAGCCAGAATGATGACCATCACATTTCCCAGGAGCTGTTAGTGAAAGACAAAATGAAAGACAGAATGGCATATTGAGTAGAAGTTTCCAAGAAGAATTTGTAAGGAAAAAAAAGGGGGGGGCTTCATATACTTCCTGACAACCCTGATCCAATATGTTTAAATAAACATAGGCCTAATTTATTTTTTTTTGAACCCTATATTCAACATCTTGCTTAACTATATCCTCACTCTATCTCTTCATTCCACCATTGTTATTTCCCTCCCTTTCTCCCTTTCTTATTATTATTTCTGTAAATATCAGATTTCAGTTCATCAAGGGTTCTCAGTGGGAGTTGAAAGTCTCCAACCACTGTCCTAACAAGCCTCCATTTCATCACAGTACTGACAGAGAATGTATTTTAGAGAATTTGCTGTATTTTTCTTTGAGAAAATCTACCTTTAAAATTTTTAACAGAATCTTTTCCTAAGCTTGGATTATCAAGACCCACATAAAATAAGACATTTGTCCTTCCTTGAGACAGTCCTTTATCTACTAAAAGCCAAATTGCATTTCTCTTTTCAGAGGTCTGCTATTATATAATATTATTCTCCAGGAAAAAAACCATCCAGTTCTTGACAAATGTTCCTGAAAAGTGCTAAGAAAATTTAGCCTGTTACTATCTCTTTATTGTCCCTCACTCTGAATCAAGTTGGTCTTGCTTATGCCTACTGGAAATCTGTCTTTTTAGACCAAGCTGGACCTATGTTTTCTGAAGTCTTTGTTGATCCTTCTAATCTTAGTCTAACCTTCCATTATTGTCTCAAAGTGAAAGCCAAGAGCCTAGTAGCATTTCCTGAACTTACCTTGAAGTTCTCAGGATCCACGTGCAGCTTGTCACAGTGCAGTTCACTCAGCTTAGCAAAGGCGCCCTTGAGGTTGTCCATGTTTTTGACAGCTTCTCCAAAGGAGGTCAGCACCTTCTTGCCATGGGCCTTGACCTTGGGGTTGCCCATGATGGCAGAGGCCGAGGACAGGTTTCCAAAGGTGTCAAAGAATCTCTGGGTCCAGGGGTAAACAACAAGGAGCCTATGATATGTCACCATAACAGGTGAAAAATTAGTGATGCTCAAAATCTTTAGGACTTTCCTGGTCAGTTTGCCAGGGTTATATTCCCCCTTTATTCCCATGCACTGAGAACCAGAGTTTACCTGCCCAAGGCTTCGCCTCCAGCCTCTTCTATATTCACCTTTCCCCACAGGCTCATGATAGTAGCCTTTTCCTCAGCAGTAAAATGCACCATGGTGTCAAGTCTGGGAGCTTGCTGGTGATCACAGCTGTACCAGAAATAGGTGTATGCTGCTGATTTTCTATGTGGCCTTTTATCCCACTGCTGAAGTTCTGGCCCCTTGTTCTCCGTGTTAGTTAGAAGTCATTGGTCAAAGCTAAGCTCTGTCCCTCAGGGGTGGAGCCTGGTCAGGAGAGGGTCAGCAGTGAAGTAGGCACACATTGAGATAATGTGTGGGGGATGCTGAGACCTTTCTTTCTTTGTGTCCTCCTCCATGCACATTCCCTCTTCTCACTCTCTTCTTTCTCCACATCACCTTACAAAATAACAAACATCTTTCTCATTCCCCCTTTTCCAAGAGTCTCATAATGAACTAAGCCTCAGGCAGGAAAACAGCTTCAGCCAAAATGAGTTTAATATTTGGATTATGGATAGTGACAATGACAAAGACAGCCCTGGCCAAGAAACAAAAAGTGTAAGCTGTTGACATGGAGTTTGATCCAGTTCTAGCACTCTTGGTGACTGACTTGTACCCAGATCTCTGGATCTTAGTTTTTCTAGGGAGATAAAAACCATACATGGTCCCTTCTAGAAATTGAACAGAGTAGTAAAAAATTCACCCCAATATTGAAGCCTTAATTCCAAAGTGTAATACTAAGACCTGGTTCTGGGAGAGGACAGAAAGAACAAGAGTACACCTGGTGCTTCCAGGGAACATTTTCTCTTTCCATTTATCTGTGACTATAGAGGGAATTGGCCACTTTGTGGATATTTCCCTGAGCTATCTTTGTGCTTGTCTGTCCTGCCTATACTTCTCATCAGTGAGAGAGCTGAGAAATGTAAAATTATTTAAAAGCAAGATTTGTGATCAAACTGAGAAACAAGTATTTTGATACATTAATCAGATGAAGAGTCAGGTTAAATTTAGTGTTAGCTCTAGCCATAGGTGCCCATGTCTATGTTGTAATGACTTGTTAGCTCTTCATATGTTGAAGCTAAAACTGGAGCTGGTATTGATATATATTCAGTTCCATCCATATGCAGGAAGAATGTTCTCTGTGCTGTATCTTTTCATCTGTGCCTAGTAATATAATGGTCATTAACTCTTATTTTTTTGACTATGAAAACAAGGTACAGAAGTTGTGTAACCATCAAGATGGCAAAATTGATGATTAGGGGAAAATGTGACCAAGAATGCACAGATTCCACCTTTGTTAATTCTAAAAAAAGTCCTGCTACATCACTATAATCTAGTGAACTCTGCCCAGTTCCTGTTCTAGCTAATTCCACATCTATTTCTATCTTTTCTTTTCTCTGGTGCTCTATTGACCCCTTCCAGACCTGGGAGTTTCTTTTCCTACAATTTCTTGCATTTTGATGCCCCAGAGGTTTTTGGCCCTTTTACTCAGTCATTTGGCTTCTGCCTTCCCAGTCTAGTGCCCTTGAGATCTCCATATATTCCATGTTTACTGAGAATTCTTCTCTTATCTATAACCTTACCTTGGCATTTAATATCTTTTCTTAAGAGTGTGACAAAAAACACTTCTAGCACATGAAAATATTTTGTCTTTCTCTTATAATTCTGGAAGTCTTTACTTGATTTAGTGACCCTCTCCAAATTAGTAGTATTCCAGGCCAATGAATTTCTTTACAACTTTCTTTTAAGTTCTAATTAAGAATATCTTTCGGGAGGCCGAGAACAGTGGTTCACACCTGTAATCCCAGCACTTGGGGGGCCAAAATGGGTGGATTGTCTGAGTTCACAGGTTTGAGACAAGCCTGAGCAAGAGAGAGACCCTGTCTCAAAAAAAAAAAAAAATAGCTGGGCATTGTGGTGGGCACCTGTAGTCCCAACTACTTGGGAAGCTGAGGCAAGAGAATCACTTGAGCCCAAGAATCTGAGTTTTCTGTAAGCTCTGAGACTATAGCACTCTACCGAGGGCAACAAAGTAAGACTCTGTTTCAAAAAAACAAACAAACAAACAAACAAAAAAAAACGGAATCTCTTTCTGGGCATCCAAACAATAGCCAATATAGACATAATCAGGAATTCCTAAACTTTTTATGTAGCATGGACTAGTTTGGCAGACTGTTACTACTAAAAATAATGTGGGTTTTATTTATATAAAATAATATAAATAGTATTGCTAAGGAGGCCAGTTATATTAAAAAACAGTTACCAAATATCAAAACATCAAATTTATAGCATAATATTATATATGCTTCTTTATGAATCATTAAGTAGTGATATAAGGAAATGTTATTTAAAAACATCTGTGGCTTGGGGTCCATAGCTCAGTGATAGGGCACTGACCACATGCACCAAGGCTGGTGGGTTTAAGCCTGGCCCAGGCCTGATAAACAACAATTGCAATTGCAACCAAGAAATAGCCAGGTGTTAGCATGGGCACCTGTAGTCCCAGCTACTTGGGAGGCTGAGGCAAGAGAATTGCTTAAGCCCAAGATTTTGAGGTTGCTGTGAGCTGTGAGCTGTGATGCCCTAGCACTCTACTGAGGGTGACACAATTTAAAAAAGAAAGAAAGAAAGAAAGAAAGAAAGAAAGAAAGAAAGAAAGAAAGAAAGAAAGACAAAACGTCTGTAAGACTGTAATATGATATGAAAATACCTTATTTCTCTCTATAAACAGGCCAGAGGAACTGCTGATATTAAACTAGTTTGTGATTTATATTCAAAAGGGAAGGAAATGCTAAATTTCATTTAAAGTTAGTGAAAATAAAGAGGGATTATTTTCCCCATAAAATTTCACCATTTCCTTTAGTGTTCTGAGGACCCCAGATGAAGACTTTATGGGCTAGAATCTATAGCTGAAGTGGACAGGATGCTGGGTTGGAAGAGAAGAAGTTTCATCATTGAAGCAGAAGACTAATGAATAGTCAAGAACCATCTGACTAATTAGGGAAGAGCAGTTCTTGAGTTAAGAGTTTATTATCAATGCAGACAGCACTCTGGGTTTTCAAGGGAAATTTGCTTTGGATCTATCTTATAAAGGCAGTGACCTTCATCAGGACTTGGAAGCGAGGGTCAGACACTGCTAAAGTCCAAGAATTAAAGATTAGGTCTCTCAAGGACATGAGATTAGGGAAAATGTTCCTCCCTAAAATTGACCCTAGAGTGTGGCAGTCTTCTCTTATATTGAGAGTATGGGGTTGATCTTCCTCTTCCTCCCTCAGATACAATTACGGGGCCCATCTATATCCCCCTCTTCATGGGACCTGTACAGACCTGGCTAGACTCCAGAGACCTGGCCAGACTCCAGAGACCTGGCCCATCTCATGTTCTCATATGGCTAAAAGTCGTTGAGAAGAGATTCAGGAAGGTTTACAGAGTTTAAACACAGCAGGTCTGTGCTACGAATTCTGGTTCTGGATTCAGGTAACCTATGGGAAGTCTCATTATTGCTTAAGTCCTTGTTGGTTCAAGTTAAATAACCTCAGTTGCTCATTTTTAAGCACTTCATTTTTTTTCCCTATGAAATACCAGGAACAAGTAATCCTTCTCTTCCATTTCTAGATGAAAAGCCCAAAATTTAGACAAAGAAATAACAAGGTTATGCAAGACAAGTCAGAATAAGTAATCAATAAGAATATTGCCTTATTGCCTATATAATAAAAATCAATAAAATAAAAACTGTGTTTGTCTTAATACATTTAAATGGCTCAGTGAGTAGGGTGCTGGCCCGGCCCCATATACTGAGGGTGGGTTGTTCAAACCCGGCCTCAGCCAAACTGCAACAAAAAAATAGCCAGGCATTGTGGCAAGTGCCTGTAGTCCCAGCTACTTGGGAGGCTGAGGCAGGAGAACCATCTAAGCCCAGGAGTTTGAGGTTGCTGTGAGCTGTAATGCCACAGCACTCTACCAAGGGCTATAAAGTGAGACTCTGTCTCAAAAAAAAAGAAACTTTCAAATTTTATAATGATCAGTTCCTGCCTCCAAAAGTTTCCAGTAGCATTCGTACTTTTGTAAGTTCTGTGAAGGAATTTTAAAAATGTAAGAGGTCTCTTTTCAACAGGAAAAAAATTCAATGGTTTTTCAAATCTTTTTAGCTCATTTATAAAATTTATTTAATCTGAGGAATCAACTATTGCATTGTCCTTAGGCACTATTAGTATGAAGAATTCTATACTTTAGATTGCTGGTAGTTAAAGTAGACTCTTTATTGTATGCTTTTTATAGCATATTTTTAAGAAAAAAATTTACTTCAATGACCATTGTTTACCACAAATAAGTTATTTTGTTTTTACTTTTAACATAGAAAAATTATGAACAAGGTTTTTAAAACTTCTTAGAATTCTTAATTAAAGAGGCCAGGCACAGTGACTCATGCCTGTAAACCTAGCCCTCTGAATGCTGAGACTGGCAGATCACTTCAACTCAGGAGTTTGATAACAGCTGGACCAAGAATGAGAACCTGTTTCTACATACACACACACACACACACACACACACACACACATATATATATATAAACATTGACTGAGTGTTGTGGCAGGTGCATCTAGTCCCAGCTACTTCGGAGGCTAAGGCAAGAGGATTGCTAGAATCCAAGAGTTTGAGGTTGCTATGAGCTATGACACCACTGCACTCTACTGAGGGTTACAAAGTGATACTCTGTCTCAAAATATATATATATATACACACATATATATATATGTATATGTTTGATTCCAAAAAATATATATATAATACATATATATTATATATATATATATATTCTCAATTCCAGAGGCTTACATTATATTCCCATTATGTCTAAATTTATATTCTCAGAACAGTTCTATTAGGTTTTGCCTTAGCTGAAAATGAAGTGAACACCATGAGTAACACAAGCTGTTCTGGTGGCTGCTAGGCAGGAAGCCTGTGAACATCTCCCAGTTCCTTGAATGACTGTAAATAATGAGTGAATAAAACACAACTTGGGGTCACAAAATACTGCTGACCGGCCTCTATGCACTGGCCTCTGCCTCTCCCCTCACACAGGCTGCAGGTGAGTCTAACCCGGAGCTGAGCTCGTTCTCAGAGTGCCTTTCTCCCTTGCCAGCTTAGAGCATGGACATGGAGTATTCGACTGACCCTTTAGATTCTACACCATGCCTAAAGCATAGCCTGAGATTCCTCACTTTCCTGTATGATTGCTTTAGGTTAAAACTTCACTCTGATAACTTAGAATAGTCATAAATATCCTATTTTTCTCTTAAATATAGCCTTACTTTTTTAGTTTCTTAAACTTTTTCTGATCTTGAGTAAATAAAATTGTTTTCACTTATTTTCATAATTAAAATTCAGAGAAATTCTTATTTTTTTGTTTATATTAAGTAGTATTTATTTCCATGTATCATATGAAATAAGAACAACATAGAAATACTCTGAAATAATTAGGAGAAATGTACTTTTTAATTTTCCTTTTCTTCAGTTTACTGTACCCCCCCCCGAAACATTCATGAGCCCAATATTTGAATGATTTCGGCATAGGGCTGATTCAAATGGGAGATATTATAAGTTCAGGAATTAGAATTATATATCCAGAATGTTGGAGATCGATTATATGCCACAATTCCACCTCTGCTGTTAGAAAATTGAGAAGTTTTAACTCCATCCTGGGCATGTGGTGAGATCTTACCTAATCGCACATTGGGAGGGTGTATAACATGCCCCCTGGATGAGGGGCTTTTTTATAATTGGAAATTTACCCTGGAAGTGAAAACAATGTAATCTAAAAATGTGTACCCTCATATTAATTTGAAATAAAAAAATAAAAACAATAAAAGAAAACTGAGAAGTTATTGACATGGTGCTTTTTAAATTCTCAGTAAAAAAAAAAAAAAAGTGAATAAATATTTCTTCCCTAGGTATGCTGTCTTTAGTACTTTCAGTATTTAGCATTGAAGCTATAGCACAGAATGTTTCCTGAATACAAGACTAAATGGGGAGGATAAAATTGAGGATTGGCATCTAAGCAAGGCTAAATGAAAAGTATCAGTCATTGTAATTAGACCCTCTCTGTTAGCAACATCATCAGCCACAGGAATTATGAGCAACCAGGAGCTTTTGTTTTGTTCATTAAGGGTGAGGATGCTTAAGGATGACTGTCTCTCTAAAACCCCTCTAAGAGCCCTTGATATTTTTAGCCCCAAAGGGTTTTATTCTGAAAGCCACTCTCTGAACCCCTAGATTATGAAGCCTGAGGCATCTATAAAGGAAACACCTCTTTTTCTCAGCTTCCTAGACCAATGTGCTGCTAGAGCTTTTCTGTGAGCTCCAACCTCATTCAGACATCAGTCACAACCTCATTCAGACATCAGTCACAGCTTGCACCTGTTTTATTTTTTTTTTCAGTTTTTCTTTTTGCTTATTTATTTATGTTTTGTGGGAGGTTTGCCACCTTATTCTGTTTTGTTTTGTTTTAGTTTTAATCAACAGGGTCATTCAGACCCAGTGTTTTTCTGCTGGGGACTTGAGTTAGTGAAAGCTGGGCTGGTTCAGGAACTGTGGATAAAGATAAGTGTTAGGATTACACAGGGCTGTGGCTCAGGAGGGGCCACAGTGAGACAGTGAGAGCCAGAACTCTCTCAATGCTACCTTCTCAGTCCCCATCTTTGGTTTCTACATGTGTAGATAAATGGAAGGGTGTGAGTTTGAGGGTACTCATGTTTAATTGCTCAGAAATGCCTGATGAATGTGTCCTGTGTGTGTGTCTGTGTGAGTTGTGCTTATAAATATTCCACTGTCATCAAAATGTGAATCCTACAGTGACTAGATAACTTACAAAGCTTAGAAAGCAGGGAAATAAAATGCATTCTCCAAAATAATCTAAGAAAAAGAAAAAAAAAGAAAGACTGACTAAAACTCAAAGTTGCTTAAAAGAAACAGAATGACTCTCAAGCCAGAAACTCTTAACTATATAATCTGACAGAATGTTCTCATGTATAAAGGAAAGTATATTCATCATTATAGAATTGGCCAGACAGAAAAACATAGGAAAAGAAAAGTGCTGCGGAAAAAATGCTCACCATCCTTAATCATCAGAGAAATGCAAATCAAAACTACTCTGAGGTATCATTTAACTCCAGTGAGATTAGCCCATATCACAAAATCCCAAAACCAGAGATGCTGGCGTGGATGTGGAGAAAAGGGAAC